>APFE030204754.1:0-32274 GCA_000404065.3 Pinus taeda
TGTTCGATTGTTGCTAGACCCCCTTTGGGCTAGTAGGGATCGCCTCTATCCGTAGAGGGGATTTACCTCTCCAACACCAACGATTTCCATTTTTTCCAAAACAATATTTTCCCAAATTTGATAATATAAAATTATTTTACATTCGAAATAGAAAACCATTCATAAAGACTATATATAAAATCATTATAAACTTGAATATTGTACAAAGATATCCACAAAAAATGTAAAGTTTACATATTTAAAATTAATAGAATTTACCCATATTTCTAAACATTAAAATAAAGTTCCATTGTTGAAATTTTCCCTAATTATTGTATAGACAATAGACATTTTTTTGAGTTTTTAAAATATTGCACTTGTGTTTTATGGATTAGTCATTTGAATGGTAGGTTTTAAATGTGATAGAATGTATTTTTGAGATGGGTGCATATCTAGGTTAGTATCATGAACAATTTGTGGTGCGTGGAAACATTTTTCAGCCATCTTAGAGTTGGTTCTTGTTTGTAAGAATGTCAAAGTTAATCCTTTCATATCTTCTTAATCAATGTCACTACTATCTTTGACGGTGATGATAGTTACAAAATTGTACTTTGATTAAATTTTTCATATAAAAAAAATAAAGTAATTGGTAGTTGTATACTTGAAAAGATAATAAAGATGAAAATGTAAGAACAAATAAGAAAGATAGATGAAATGAGTTAAAGTATTAAAAGACGTTTTGATTCAACTTAGTCTATAATAAAATAAAAATCCTTTTATTTTTCATAAGCAATACAAAATACAATATTCCAAATCTTCTTAAATTTATAAAATATCAAGATGCACACACATTAAAGCATTATAAGTTCCTAATATCACATCATTCACTCATGATGAATATGGATGACTAACCCAAAGACGAGGGAAAGGATGAAAAATAATATATTTGAGTAAGCCATATATAATTGTAGTTTCAATAATCCATTCTTATAAATGTAGGGATTTTAGTGTCCACTCAATAATTAAAGGAATCCTTTCTTAAAAATTTTAGGTACAATTAGGAAGTCAAATCAGATTGGGTCATAATTCAAAATAACACTCTAAAGTAAGTGGTTAATTATTTATAATCAACAATTATGAAAATTTAATTTGCATCCTTTTTACGGTATATAATAATTTTAAGAATAATATTTTAACTTCAAATAAATATTCATTTATTCTTATTTTGAGCAAGAAGTTATAGTAGTACATGACTTAATGGTTGGAGTAAGGATAAATATGATTATAAATAAAATGATTCTAGTGGCATAGTTTGAGGATGACAATAAAATATTGACTTTCTCGTAAATACATTTTAAGTTGAAATAATATTTTTGGTCATATAGTAAGATCTAAAATTTATTTTAGTGAAAGTATTCCTTGTTATGCAATATCGATGGTTTATTTCAAGTGGTTTGGTTTTTTTTGAATAATTATGTTCAAATCAGTAAATAGCAACTAATATGATAATTATGATATATTTTTTTCCCTTGGGATCACAAAAATACTTACCTCCTCCTTCATTAAGTCATGGTAGGATTTTTCACCTTTAATAAGAGAAAGTACTTGTGTCCCATTTCTCAATGATGTGGCTAGCCCACGTGGTCCCACGCTAGCCCAACCTACATGGACCTTCACTGATATTTGGATGCGGATATGGTGTGATTGCAATTTATTTGGTAGGTAATTATTAATCAACCCACGGTACTTACCTTGTCCTTGCCCGCGACACCTGTCCTCCTCGAAGTCACCAAACCCTAATTTCACTTACTCCCTTTTCACTTGCCGGTTCGCGCCTATTCGGTCATTTTCACCCCGTCACTTTGCTCTCTGTGGTTTCGCTCTGGTGTTCGGCTCCGCCTCTGGTTTTCCTCCGCCTGTGGTGATACACTGTTGAACTTCCAATGGTTTTATGTGAAAACGATGTGGGTTTACTCTGTCAACTCGTCGGCACACTCGATCCAGGCTTTACTGGTGAGTTATGGTTACTCCACTATGCATTCAGTTTGTTTTCGGGACTGTGTGAGCGTTACTGGTTTCCATTCCTATACATACTGTTTGTTCCGGTCATTTTCGTTGTGAACTCGTGGTGAATGCTAGTAGTGAGGGTTATCTGGTTTTCTCAGTTGACTGGTTTCTACTTCTGTATTTACTGTCTGTTCCGGTCATTTTCGTTGTGAATTCGTGGTGAATGCTGGTAGTGAGGGTTTCTGGTTTGCTCAGTTGACAAATGTGCAGTTCATTGGTCTGCAACCTGGTCCTTCTCCGGCGCTCGGCTCTGTACTCAGGTAAGATATTTTTCTTTGCTATATTTCGTTGTTCTCTGTTCGAGTTGTAGCTAATTGTACTCAGCCCCTCTGTGGTCAGGGTTTCACTTCGTTTCTGTGAGTTTATGGGTCGGTTCACTTTAGGTATGGCTATTCTCCTCAGCCATACACGGATTTCGCTTTCTGTTAATTCCTTTACAGCTTCACGATGTCGTTTCTGGTGCGAGGGTTTTGATTTGGTTACAAACCCTAACTTCAATCTGCTGTGGTGGTTGCAGGTGACCGGTTTCGTGGCTTCGCAAAGGTTTCGGTCAATATCTCTCGGGTAGCTCTGTTCTTATCTTAGTTACTTCCGTGGCTCTTCGTCTTTGCTGTATTTGCTTGCGTCTGTGGTCTGTATATTTGATAGCGGTCGAGTCTAGTTTTGGGTTGTCCAACCCGTAGCCGTAGCTTGGAGGGTTTCTTGTAAGTTCTTTTATTTGGTGGCTCGGTTCAACGAACCCTCGTTGCACAGTTCGTTCATGTAATTTGAATTTTATAAACCTGCAATGTATTATACAGTGATATGCAATATATGTTTAAATTTGGTGCTGGTGCTTACCCGGTTTCGATTGTGGACTGTTGTATCCTTCGATACTATTTATTTCTTCTCACCTGTTGCTCACTCTCGGTCTCGGCTTGTCGTTAGACTTTTTGGGGTCGTTAAACTCTGTTACTGTATTTGCCTGCAATAAATTGAATGTACAGTAATATATATGTGAATTCTATTACAGAGGACTTAAATATTGCAATTCGTATGTTTATCTGTGCACTGAATTTAGATGAAGGAAATTGAATGTATTTCTCTTATTCTCTTTCAAATGCTTCACTGTTGAACCCCTCTGGGTTATTTTGTCTGTCCTTTTATACAATAGTTAAAGGCAGTTAGATAACTGTAGATAGTTATTCCATTACAGTTTTCCAGATAGTTATCCCATTACAGTTTGCCAGATAGTTATTCCATTACAGTTTGCCTGGCAGTTACTATAAACTTACTTTATTTGTCTATTCATTTGTTTACTTTGTCTCCTTTGTTCCATAAGGGTTTGCTGTTTACATTGCTTATTGATATTAATCTAATTTTAACAACTCTAATTAAGACCTGTTACTACAGTTAAAATAAAATAAATAAAAATTAAGCTAACAGAATCTAATGTTGTAGTTGACCATGGAAGAAATTAAATAAAAACGTAAGAACTCTGACAGGCTTGCTGTCCATTTGTCTAACTGTTCATCTTTCCCAATCTTCTTCAGAAACTTTGTCCGCCCTCTCTCGGCCTTCACCCTGTCGACCAGATGCTCCTGCATCAGGCTGCCGGGGTAAAAGAGAGATCTCATGGCTTCGTTCCATGAGTTCCTCCACCGAGTAGCCCACCTTCCGAATATGTGTCTCGTCGAGCCAGGAGCCGTCCTCCATTGGACGGTCCTTCCACTTGACGAGATAACGCAGATACTCCTTCCTGCGCGTCTTCTTGGCTACCTGTGTGCTGATGATTCCTTTGATTTCATGGGTCTTGACCGACGGTAACTGTTTCTTCCAAACACTGCTCTCGAACTGGGTGTCCCGTTGTGGCTGTACCATTCTTTCATCTTCCGCCTAGGCATGATATGGGAACAGGTCTGCCACGTTGAATATGGGTGATATACCTATATCAGGTGGCAGCTGAATTTCATATGCATTCGCTGAAAACTTGCGAAGAATTTTGCATGGGACAATTTTCTTAAACTTCAGTTTGTTATACGTACCATTAGGAAACCGTTCCCGGCGCAAATGCGCAAGGACTTCATCTCCAATCTCAAAATGTACCTCATGCCATTTTGTGTCTGCATGCTACTTATATTTCTGCGTGCTATCCTGTAATCTCAATTTAACTTTCTCGTGCAGTTCGCTCATTGCTTCGGCAAAATCTTCCCCGTCTGCATTCCTCCTTTCTAGCTGTCCCAAATCTCGTAACTCATGTACTCCTCGCGGGTGCATACCATATAAGATTTGGAATGGGCTAAGGCCGGTGCTCCGATTAGGCGAATCGTTATAAGCGAATTCTGCCTGGGCAAGAGCTCGATCCCACAATCGCAAGTTTTCTCCTGTCAAGCTTCGCAACAAGTTGCCCAAACTCCTATTCACTACCTCTGTCTGTCCATCAGTCTCCGGGTGATACGCAGAACTGAAATTTAATTGTGTGCCCAGCTTTTTCCATAGGGTGCGCCAAAAATACCCTGTAAATTTCACATCCCTGTCTGAAACTATAGTTTTAGGTAAGCCATGTAATCAAACTACTTCTGTGAAGAAGAGATGTGCCACGTTTGTGGCGTCGCTAGTCTTCCGGTACGGAATGAAATGAGCCATCTTTGAAAACCTATCCACCACCACCATCACTGAATCATATCCCCGCTGCGTTCTAGGCAATCCTAGGACAAAGTCAATGCTGACTGAATCCCACGGCCTGCTTGGAACTGGTAGGGGCGTGTATAATCCAGTATTCTGGCTGTGCCCTTTCACCTGTTGGCAGATTTTACACATGGTTACATACCTTTGTACGTCTCGACTCATTTTCGGCCAGTAATAAAAATGTCCTAGCTGTTCCAACGTTTTATCAACGCCAAAATGTCCTGCTAAACCTCCACTATGTTTCTCTTTTACTAGATTTTCCCTCATCGAACAATCCGGAATATATAGTTGTCCACCCCGAAATAATAATCCTTCCTGTAAATTAAAATCTAGCCATGGGCTTGTATTCCTTAAGACAGGATTTTGGCATGCCTCAAAGGCTTCCTTGAAATCCGCATCCATCTAGTACAAATCCTTCAAATACTCAAATCCCATCACCTGTATGCCACTTTCCTGTAAGAGCAAGGCTCTTCTGCTTAAAGCATCTACCACTTTGTTGGCTTGCCCACTTATGTGCTTCAACACGAAAGTAAAACTTTGCAGGTACTCCACCCACTTGGCATGCTTATGATTCAATTTGTGCTGCTGTGTTATGTACTGTAACGCAGAATTATCAAAGAACAAAACGAACTCATTACCTAGTAAGTAGTGCCTCCAATGCTTCAAGGCTTGAACCACTGCATAGAATTCTTTGTCGTATGATGAATACATCTGCCGACTTTCATTTAGTTTCTCACTAAAGAACACCACTGGTCTGTCCTCTTGACTGAGTACAGTGCCAATAGCTGTCTTGCTTGCATCACACCGAACCTGAAAAGGTTTGCTAAAATCGGGTAGCCTCAAGATTGGCTTCTCCGTTATTTTCCGCTTCAGAAGTTGGAAACTGTCTTCTGCTGCCGTAGTCCAGCAAAAAGGTTGGCTGGCCCTTTTGATGGTCTCTAGCATTGGCGCGCAGATTTCACTAAAATTCTTAATGAACTTTCTATAAAAACTTGCTAAACCGTGAAAGCTACGTACCTCGAATAAATTCTTTGGTGACGGCCAACTTATGATCGCTGTAATCTTCTCTGGGTCCATTTTCAACTCATTCTCTGCCACTACAAATCCCAGATAAATTAACTCCTTCTGCAAGAAAGTGCATTTCTTCAAATTTATCAGCAGTTTGTTCTGCTGCAGCTTCTTGAATACTCTTCGAATATGTTGAAGGTGCTCTCTTTTCGTCCTGCTAAAAATTAAAATATCATCCAGATAGACTATCACGAATTTTTCAATAAATTCCTTTAACATTTCGTTCATCAGTCTCATAAAGTTACTTGGAGCGTTACTCAACCCAAATGGCATAACCAGCCATTCGTACAGTCCTTCGTTGGTCTTGAAGGCTGTCTTCCATTCGTCTCCTTCTCTAATTCTGATCTGATGATACCCACTTTTCAGATCGATTTTTGTAAAATATGCTGCCCCACTAAGGCAGTCCATCATGTCATCCATCCTAGGCAAGGGAAACCTGTATCGAATGGTGATCTTGTTTATAGCCCGCGAATCTGCATACATTTGCCACTCTCCACCCTTCTTGGGTGCAAGGACTGTAGGTACTGCACAGGGGCTTAAACTTTCTCTGATCAGTCCCTTATCTAACAACTCCTGCACTTGTTTGCGTACTTCTTCATTGTCCTTTGGACTCATTCTGTACGCTGCCTTGTTCGGTAAGCTTGCTCCTGGTATAAAATCAATGTGGTTGCTGATGCTCCTTTTGGGAGGCAACTTATCAGGTAGCTCATCAGCCGCAATGTCTTGAAATTCTTCTAACAACTCTTGTATTTCCTTAGGCAATTCTGATTTCTCTAGGTTCAGTAATACTGGCTTCATCCTCCTCACAACTGCAAAATTAATTTCAGTTTCATCAATCTGCTTTATGAATTGTTTTCCTCCCATTAATAACGCCTTTGTTCCACTTGATTCTGCTGAATCTTCCTCTTTGATGGGTACAAGTGTGTGTTTGACCCCATCCTTCGTGAACTTATAGCAATTAGTTTTCCCATCATGTGTCACCTTCATGTCATACTGCCATGGTCTTCCGAGCAGTATGTGGCACACGTCCATTGGCATAATATCGCAGACCACTGTATCGTGGTACTTGCCAATGCGAAACTCTACCTTGCATTGTTTGTCAACCAACAGCTGGTGGCCTTTCTCCAGCCACGACACCTTGTAAGGTGTGGGGTGCTTCAGCCGCTTCAACCCCAATTTTTCCACCATCTCAGTGGCAACCAAGTTATCCATACTCCCGCTGTCTATTATCACCTTGCAGCATTTCCCATGCGATTTACAGACTGTCCGGAACAGTGACTTTCGCTGTGTTGGTTCAGCCACTTCCTTGGTTGGCTTTAACAACACTTTATTCAAAAGCAACGCTTCTCCCGTTTCTACCATATCTTCCACTTCCCGTGGTTGCGCTTCAGCTTCTTCAGGCTGAATCATAAACGTTCCTCTCTTACCTATCTGCTCAACTTTTGTACATTCAAAGGATCGATGTCCCCATTTTTGACACCTGTAGCACTGGAAACTAGTCCCCCTTCCTCGGTCATTCCCTCATCCTCGCTGATATGACCGACCTCCTCTGGTGCTGTCTCCTTTGTCTGCTGTCCCTGAAGTTTTTGAGCTGCTGCCTTCTTCACTGTTCGCAGCACTCTTTCCTCTTCCATAGGACTGTCCTCGTCCTCTACCATTCCCTCTCCCTTTCCTATGAATTTTTTTTGTGAGTCTCTGTCACTGTGCCTGCAACAAATTAATTGTACATAAATGTATATATGAATTTCTAATACAGAGGACTTAGATACTCCAGTCGTATGTCTATTTGTGCACAGAATTTAGATGAAGGAAATTTGATATATATTTCTCTAATTCTCTTTCAAATTGCTTAGCTGCTGAACCCCTCCGGGTTATTTTGTCTGTCCTTTTATACAATAGTTACAGGCAGTTAGATAACTTCAGATAGTTATTCCTTACAGTTTGTCAGATAGTTATTTCATAACAGTTTGCCTGGCAGTTACTATAAACTTACTTTACTTATCTATTCGTTTGTTTACTTTGTCTCCTTTGTTCCATAAGGGTTTGCTGTTTACATTGCTTATTGATATTAATCTAATTCTAACAACTCTAATTAAGACCTATTGCTACAGTAAAGTAAAATAAATAAAAATTAACTAACAGAATCTAATGTTGTAGTTGACTTTGGAAGAAATTAAATAAAAACGTAAGAACTCTGACAGACTTGCTGTCCATTTTTCGAACTGTTCATCTTTCCCAATCTTCTTCAGAAACTTTGTCCGCCCTTTCTCAGTCTTCACCCTGTCGACCAGATGCTCCTGCATCATTTAAACTATATGCTTTTTTGAAATATTTTTTCTTTATTTATTTTTTAATATTTAATTATTTTTAATCTTTTTATGGTATATAATATATATATATATGTGTGTGTGTGTGTGGTGTGTGTGTGTGTGTGTATATATATATATATATATATATATATATATATATATATAATATATATATATATATATATGTCATTTTTTATTTTAATTTTATGTTTTATTACAAACATGAAAATCACAACATTTAAAAAAAAATATTCACATTTAATACTTAAAAAATTTAAAGTGTAAAATTAAGTCATCTAAACAAAGAGAGTTGATGTTGCATCAACACTTTTCAAAATCAAGATGAAAATCACTAACATTTAAAAAACATGTTCATACTTGATACATAAGAAAATTTAAAGTCCTAGGAATAAACTCTTTAAAAAATGTGTTGACGCTGCATCAACACTTTTCAAAATCAAGATGAAAATCACTAACATTTAAAAAAAAAGGTTCATACTTGATACATAAGAAAAATTAAAGTGCCAAAAATATGTTAAAAGAAAATGTGTATTCTGCATCACCACTTTTCAAAATGGGGTGATTTTTTGCTACCTCAAAAAAATAGGTACTAGTTCATTTTCTTGTTTGATCGGTAATTATGTTATCCTTGGCCAACTGAATTATAGAAGAGTTGTCGACGAGTAGTGTTGTTGAAGCCTTTGTTTCTCCTGAAAATATTCCTGCAAATATTCAAGTATTTTGGAAAGCCAAATGATTTCATTTGTAGCTTGAGCTGCTGCAATATATTCGACTTTGGTGGTAGAATCAAGAAGAATAGATTGCTTACATGATCTTCAATTGATGGCTGCTAATCCAAGACTCATCAAATAACCAGAAGTAGAGACTACATTCTCCTTATCTCCATTAAAATCAAAATCTAAATATCCAATGAGATGGAAATATGCAACTTTGGAATATTTGATGCCATATATTCGAGGGTCTTTCAAATACTTGAGAACTCACTTTACCTTCACATATCTTATGCATGAACCTAGAAAATATCCCTACAATGAAAGCTATGTCAGGTTGAGAAGTAGTTAGAAAATTCAAACTTCCAACCAGTTGCATGTACTTTGTTGGATCTTCAAACATACATCCTTTAGTGGAAGTAAGCTTCAAATTTTGCTCCATAGGAGTAGCGACAGGATTACAATCCTACATCCCAAATCTATCCAATAAACTTTTTTCTGAGAAATGAAAATATATTTTAGTTTCCGATCAACTTCAATCCCTAAATAATAATGTAATAAACCTAAAATTGTCCTGTAAAAAAATTTCAATAATTCTCTTTTAATGAAAGTTATATAGTCATCATTATTTTCTGTGATCATCAAATCATCCACATACACAACCAAATATATGATCGACTTTCCTTTTTTCTTAACAAAAAGAGTTGCATCATCGAGATCAAATAACCTATAATTCAACTTGAGAATGTGTTCAATTAATTTTTCATACCATGCATGAGATTCTTGTTTAAGTCCATACAATGACTTCACTAACTTACATACTTTTTTCTCTTTTCCTTTGACAACAAAACCTTATGACTGAAACATATGAACATCATCCGTCAAATCGCCATTCAAAAAAGTTGTTTTAACATCCATATGGTGTATCTTCGAGCTATTCTGAGTTGCAAGAGAAAACAAAGTTCTAATTGTGCCCCATTTTGTTGTAGGAGCAATTATCTCTGTGTAGTCAACACCTTCCTTATTAGTGTAGCTTTCTGCTACAATTCTTACCTTGCATTTATCAAGTGAACCATCTACTTTGTATTCGATGCTATACACCCATTTGCAACCAGTGGATTTGACACCTGTAGGAGGATCCAATAACCTCCAAGTTCCATTGTTAGTAAGTACATCATATTCTTTTTGCATTGCATCCTTCCATTCATCACAATTAGCAACTTCTTTAAAACAATTAGGTTTTCTAATTGTACAATGATTGAATTCACAGTCATGAGAAACATTACCTAAATCACCTTTAGAAGACATTCCTGTTTCAAAATCATCATACTTTCTTGGAACTTTTCCAGCACGTGTAGATCTTTGTAAAGGTTGCTAAAGAGGTTGTGATGGTTGTTCATCCTGAAGTATAGGTTCTCTAGGAATAGTTTCTAACCCTGCAAAAACAACACTATCCTCCAAGTTTTCTTCAAAAAAAACATCCCCATGAGTCAAAGATGGAGAAACCATAGATTGATCCAGAATGGAAACCCCCACTTCAATGTGTGGAACATCATTATCATATTCAAAGTAGAACTTCGTAGATGCAAATTTCTCCAAATGAGTCAATTTCCTATGAATAGTGGAATTATCCTTATCTGATTCACACTATTTGAATCTCTCCAAGCTAGTGTGGCAGTTAAAAGACATTACATTTGATAAACTAGTAACGAAAATAGATGAAAGAGGAAAGGCCTTTGGGAAGAAAGAGACTTCATTCTCCTTATCTTCATCAAAATCAGAATCTGAATAGTTGATGAGATGGAAATCTACAACTTTGGAATATTTGATGTCATATCTACAACTTCTTTTCAAATACTTGAGCACTCGCTTTTCTGCATTCCAATGACCTTCACATGGCTTATGCATGAATCTTGAAAGTATCCCTACAACAAAATCTATGTCAAGTTGAGTAGTATTTAGAAAATTCAAACTTCCAACAAGTTGCCTGCACTTTGTTGGATCATCAAACATACTTCCCGCAGTGGAAGTAAGCTTCAAATTCTACTCCATAGGAGTAGCGACAAGATTATAATCTTGCATCCAAAATCTATCCAATAGCTATCAAAGATACGTTTTTGAGAAATGAAAATATATTTGGGTTTATGATCAACTTCAATCCCTAAATAATAATGTAATAAACCCAAATTTGTCATGTCAAAAATTTCAATAATTATCTTTTAACAAACAATATATAGTCATCATTGTTTCATGTGATCATCAAATCATTTACATACACAACCAATATACAACTGACTTTCCAATTTTATTAAAAAAAAGAGTTGCATCATCCACATCAAATAGCTTATAATTCAACTTGAGAAGGTGTTTAGTTAATTTTTCATACCATGCACAAGATGCCTGTTTTAGTCCATACAAAGCCTTCGCTAACTTACATACATTTTTCTCTTTTCCTTTAACTGCAAAACCTTCTAACTGAAACATATAAACATCCTCCTTCAAATAGCCATTGAAAAATGTTGTTTTAACATCCATATGGTGTATCTTCCAGCTATTCTGAGCTGCATGAGAAAACAGACTTCTAATTGTGCCCCACTTTGCTGTAGGAGAAAATGTCCCTGTGTAGTCAACACCTTCCTTATGAGTGTAGCCTTTTGCTACAAGTCTCTCCTTTTATTTATTAAGTGAACCATCTACTTTGTATTTGATCTTATACACCCATTTGCAACTAATGGGTTTGACACCTATAGGAGGATCCACTAACCTCCAAGTTCCATTCTTAATAAGTGCATCATATTCCTTTTGCATTGCATCCTTCCATTCATCACAATTAGCAGTTTTTTCAAATCAATTAGGTTCTCTAATTGCACAATGATTGAATTCACAGTCATGAGAAACATTACCTGAACCACCTTTAGAAGACATTCCTGTTTCAAAATCATTATACTTGCTTGGAACGTTTTGAGCATGTTTAGATCTTCGTAAAGGTTGTTGAAGTGGTGTTGATGGTTGTTCATCTCGAAGTATAGGTTCTTCAGGAACACTTTCTTACCCTGTAGAAACAACACTATCCTCCAAATTGTCTTGAGCAGAAACATCCTCATGAGTAGTAGATGGAAAATCCACAAACTCATCCAGAATGGGAACCCCACTTTTAGTGTGTGGAACATTTAATACCTTGCTTTTTCATAATTTTGATTGTGCCATAATTGATGTGACCAAATCGAAAGTGCCACAAAAAGTTGGGAGATAGGATATCACTTTGTTGTGCCAAGAAGGTATAAATTTCATGAGAATTAGTGGATGAAGTACCACCATTTGAATTTAAAAGAGTACCTTCTTCCACGTCGTTCATAATAACTGCATGATCAGATGCTTTTCTTATCTTAATGATGCCATCAAATATATGAATAGAATGCCACTGCTACTGATATGGATAATAGACATCACATTTCACTGAAACTGTGGAATATAAAGTACATCCTCTAGAACATAATCGCAAGATTTGGTATCTTCAAATGAATAGACCCAATTCAAAAAAACACCATAAATATCATCACTGAAAGTTTCAAAAAAATCTTGCCTAAATGTCATATGACAAGTGCCTCCTGAATCCAAAATCCAATGATCTCACCATGAGGAAAATGCAGTGTTGAAAACATCATTAATATTAAAATTACAAGGAGCAACCATGTAATCTGCAAACTCTCATGATTTTCCCTTATCTCATCGTGGCTGGTCTTCCTTTTCATTCAATTGTTATCTCCTTTCACTCACTTTCTCCCAAGGGATTTTATAGTTAGCAATGGTATGACTAATTTTCCACATCTAAACCATTTGATAGCTAGTCTATCAATTAAACTCCTGTTGTTTTCCATCATTTTGTTGTTTGTCTCCTGATTATTTTTACCCCCCCCCCCCGCCCCCTCCCCCTCTACCTCTATAAATTTGTCCTACCACGACCTCTACTACTCTATGACGCCTAGAAGTTTCATCATGTGACTTCTGATCCTTTTGTGCATGGCAAAAAGTTTCTACATTAGAGTTAGGTGGAGTATCTTTCTTTCCAAAGGCCTTTTCTCTCTTAGATATTTTTCTTACTAGTTTATCAAATTTAATGTCTTTTGATTACCCACTAGCTTAGAGAGATTCCAAATAGTGTGAATAGACAGGGTGAAGGACTTTTATAAAAGTTGTAAGCTGTAAATCTACTTAATTCCAATTGCTTCTATATCATGACAAATGGATTTTATTTCAAAGGCATTGTTCAAAGGATCATTATCCTTCATCTCCAAATTAAACAAATTTAACAGCAACTAAATAATTTCAAGTTTTGATTCTGAATAATATAGTTCTTTCAACTTTTTTAAAGCTTTGAATGCAGTATCATAGAAAACGATATACCGACTTACCTCTACTGTCACCGACGTAGTTATTAATTCATATGCCTTGTTGTCTTTTGTCTCCCAAATTTCATGTTTCTTCTCATTATCAAGCGGCTCTGATGAAATTTATTTTCCATCACTATCTTTCTTACCTTGACAAATTTCCCACAAATCCTTAAAAACAAGGGCACTTTTAAGCTTTCTAAACCACTCTTGATAATTTTCCTTTCCATTAAGAACAACTCCAACTATGGAAACTATTGCAGTCATAATTTTTATGCAAACAAATATTCTTCAAATTCTTTCAAATTCAAAATATATGCAATAATTCTAAAAATATATAAATTCCTTTCTCCTCTTGTTTCAAACAAAGTTGACCTTGTGGTTTAATGGAAAGTTTCAATAATAGCCTAGCAAAGAGTTAGGTTCAAATCTTGTTAGCCTCCAAAATTTTTATTTTACCAATGGTGTTTTAAAAAAAATACTTATTTCAAATGACCATAAAATTGACAACTCTTTAATTAAACATTTAATTCAAACCACTAAAAAATATATATCCTTCATTTCCCTTCAGAAATCTTTCAGTAAAAGCTCTGTTTGTAGAAAATGTAAATATTATCCTTAAGAAATTTTACTGTGATTAAACTGTGGTCCTTCAAATATTTTATGTGATTAAACTCTTCTTTAGAAAATGTAAATATTATCCTTTAGAAATTTTACTTTGATTAAACTCTGGTACTTCAAAAATTTTATGTGATTAAACTCTTGTTTACTGTAGTAAATGCAAATACTATTTTTCATAAATTTCACAACGATTAAACTTTTGTTTGATGCAGTAAATGCAAATAAAGCCAACCAAAATTAAAACAACAAGTGGTCCTTGGATGCATGGAACTTAGAATTTTAGCCAAAAAACCAACAATTATTGGTAATCGACTCAGTATTAGCAATTCTTATTGAGAACAACAAGTACTCAAAACTCCAACATGTATTCTAACTTCCAAGGATATGTTATAAAAAGATCGTTGTACCATTGAATTTCTCCAATCATGCTCCGTGTCTACTTTATGCCATAGACTGAAAGAAAATGGAGTTTAGAAACAACTAAGCCAAGGCTCTGATACCACTATACAAGCCCAAATAAACTCCACAATGAAATAACACAATGAAAGAGCATCTTATTAATGATAAAATTACTTATTTATACATGTGCAATCTAGGTATGAGACAATTGTGTCTCAATAACTTATTAACTGTAAAAACGGAATGTAAAGCTAATTACATTTTATACACTAACAATCTCGAAGGATTAGTTAACATTCAGATCCCATATTAGCTTAAGGAAATCTACATTTCAATCAATACTCTTCTCTTTTTGAAAATTTTCATAGGCTCAAGAATTGGTAAATTGTTCATGGACTATTTAAGAGAATAGGCATAGACAATATTATATTTCCAAAACTCTTGTATTGGATACATTTTTCACACATAAATTGAATTCTAACAATCTGATGAAGTTTCACGATATGTGAGACACATGAGGATAGTCAAGGCTTTTCCTCATTTTGTTTTATGGCAGGATTAGAGACTCAATTCTAGAAAACTTATTAAGAGAGACTAATAATTTTGTCCCTTTTTTTCCATTTGATACACTGAATTTTGGATATAACTAAATTCAAACATATAGAAATTTGTAGTTATCTGTTCTAAAGACTTTTATACCCTCATCCCTAATTATTGCATTATTTTTTTCCCTTTTTTGACATAATATATATGAAATGCTTCCATATTGTTGGAACTTGGTGTTAAAACATATTTCTCCTGTTGCATAGAATGCCTCAATTTTTTCTCCAATGTAATGAAACATAACACATATTGCATTGGACTATCTTCAAATGAGACATGTCAAGAATTTAAATAATGTGTTCATGCATGTCATTAATGACTCTAATATTATATTTCTAATGCATAATACTAATGCTTCATCAATTTCCTCACTTTGCAACCATTAGGAAAAGGAAATGATCTATTCATAATACATCCTCCATGTAGACTTCACATTGCCTAAAAAATTATCCATAGCAAATTTTGCGTAAACATCATGTGATATATTTCTTGCCTCAATGAATATCACCAATAATCACCATAGGAGTAGAGTCCATTCTTGAGATGATGAAAGTGGGTAGTTGATTAGGTGCTCAGTATTTAGCTCAAAAAGCATAGTTCTCAGAATCGCTGGAAACCTAAACGAACGTGTTCATCTCGGCAAAAATGATCCCAATGTAACTCGTTTCACTCAAAATCGAGTTGCAAATCGCTGGGCAACGTCAATGGTTGTCAATGTTCAATTAGGATTCACCTAGTGTCACATTTCTATTGGTCTACAAGTGTGGTGATGTGGTATGATTTTATTGGTTCACAAATGGACCAGTGAGGAGGGGACAAGTGGAAAGGTTGGAGGTTGCCACATGTCCCCTCCACAAAGGTTTGGCTATGGTGTGCTTTACCAAAATTTTTGGGCAGGTAGGCAAAGTCGAACCCGCGACCTCGCCAAACAAACTCCACAACATACTGTTATACCACCGCATTGGATATTATCTATTATGGTACCAGTGCTATTTAAAGTTTAACATGTTTTCAGTTGGGGGTTAGGAGGGGGCTAGCCTGCAAGCCAACCCCCTCCCATGTGAACACTACATCCAATGATAAAAACTACGATTAATGGTTAACCATAAACCTCAACATAAAACCATAACAATGATATTCAATGCCGACATGTGTTCGCTATTTCTTAACCGCCAAGTTAACGATTTTACAAAACATGTGGATTATGCGCTAATCTGGATTAGCGATAATTAATCCACAGTTAAAATTTAATTAAACTGGAGTTTAGTTCGAAAGCATGTTTAGCGGTCCCTCCAAAATTACTGGGACTAACTAGAGTTCCTCCGGTTTTAGAGGTTTTTTACTAGGAGAAACGTTTTTTACCATAACTTGGGCAAACTTCGACCAAATTAGTATCATGAAAAGGTATTCCTAGCTAATTTTGAGGTTCTTAGCACATTGAAGCAGGTTCCAGGAGCAATAGAGCCTTGTAAGCAACACTTTTTTTGTTATTAAGTTAATACAGAGGCCTAAGCCATCGATGCTGGACCAAAGAGATGTAGCCTAGGAGAGGTGAACTCCTTCATTAAAACATTGTGTTGTGCATTCATTTTGATAGTTTGATGTACATTTGATTACTACTATTCATCACCTATTTTTCATGTTATTTTTCTCATGAACTTAACATAAAACTTGATAAATTTACCTGTTTTCATTCATAAACACCATAATGGAGCATATGCACATGAAGCAATTGACAAGCATTTGTTTATAAATCTGAAGTTGAAATTAGCACAGGAAAACTAACATTCAACCAGGAAAAATTTTAAGAACCACCCTAAATTTATATGTATATTAAATGGCCGAATCCCCATGATACATAGGAAAAATGGGAGGCGATTTAATCACTAATATATATATATATATATATATATATATATATATATATATATATATATTATATATTGGCAAATCTCTCACCAGATTATATTATCTTGTAAAGTCATGGCGAATCTTTCACTAAATTATAAAATCTTGTAAGATCTTGGAAAATATTTCACTGAATAATAAAACATTGTGAAGTCTTGATGAATGTTTTGTTAAAGTATGAAACCATATATGATAATAATAAAACATATTCATTAAACTATAATATACTGACATACATGTTTGGAAAAAAGAAACATAAATTTCACTTCCTACAAACAATGTTGCAAGTTTTAGTGGTCATGTTTATCATGGTAGGAGAGATTAATGTTTTCTCTACCTGTTTTGTCAAGCTACCACTTTTTCCAAGCGATCAAATTTCTTTCTTATTCCATAGACTCCAACTGTGAGATTAAAGAAAAACACATCAAGTTTGTTTACCCCAACACGCAAACAAGTAGCAAGCCTCAACTATATAATATAATGAAGTAGTAGGTATCCCAAAGGCCTGAAGGGGATCTAATGGAAAGAAGTGACTGTTTTCAAAAGCCTTCCAATCAATATATAAATATATAAATGTAGATTTATTACTATTTTAATTGGAAATCTTCAATTAAATAATAAAATTTAATTACATCTCTCCCAATCTAATTTTCTTATTAGCATAATTCACTACCTTCATACCATTTTTAACAGCGTTGTAACATGTGGATTAATTTCCTTTTTGGTGCACAATCCCAGCCTTTTAGGACAATATGGTGCAGTGACCCAACCCCTACAGATCATTACGACAAACTAAGAATAACAGAGAAGATGAAAGGTTGTACAAACCAACATGTTTTTCAAACAACCAATCCAACATCAATACCTTAACTTTTTCATGAAGATGTCATATTGAGAATGTTTGAAAGGTGGTGGGAAATCTAGGCAGTGAATATCTCTCTTCTACAAGGGTGATGCAGAAAGAGTTAAGATTTCATTGTTTTATTTTTTTTTTGTTAAATTAGAAAAACCAATATTAATGGAGATATCGATATTTTTTACTAAATTTTGTAAAGTGACTAAATGTAGCTTAAATAACCATTCACCTTAAGATTTTTTTTACAATATAGTTTCCTAAGTCTATTTAATATCTTCATTATCATAAAAACCAACCTATATCCATCTTAACTCCACATCTACCACTCTTAGAGGGATGAAATCTGTTTATCCCTCCCAGCACTTGGTAGACTTGGAATTAAGATGGATCTAAGCTCATAGAATTTCCCCTTTAAATAGTCTATGCTCAAATGAATACCATGGTATTACTATGGGTCAATACCATGGGTTATCATCAATCTGGAACTTAAAAACTACTATTAGTAACTTATAAAAATTAATAGTCAATTTCTATTTTATTTATTTATTTTAACCAAGTCAAAATGTTTAAGTGACATTAAATTACAAGATCCATTTTTACTCTTGATCTACCAAGCCCAGCCTTGAGAGGGATCAAATATTTTTTCACTCTATGTTAGTTTTCATATCATGATATTTGATCCCAAGTAAAGATGGATCTATGCTAGTTTAATTCCCCCCTTTAAATAGGCTGCATTCCATGTGAATACCATGGGCCAATACCATGTGCCATTTTTATTTTTATTAATATTAATATTAGGGTTAATAATATTTTTTTGCATGGTATTAATAATAATTTGGCCCATAGGCTTCACCTATATATAACACATTTTTTAAGTGTTAGTAAATATAAGGTGGCTTATGGAGTAAATATAAAAAATGTTTTATTTATTTACCATACCTCTCCTTTATTTATATTTTTAGTAATTTACAATACCCCTTTTATAAACATGGTATTTGGCCCATAGGATTCAATTAAATAAAACCTCTTTTTGAGCCTTCTTAAATAGAAAGAGGGTTTATGGACTAAATATAGAAAGAGGTTTTATTTATTTACCATACCTCCACTTTATTTATATTTTTATTTATTTACACCCTCGATGTTCATAAATATATATAAGGTGACATCTGGAGTAAATATATAAAAAAATTATTTATTAACCATATCTCTCGTTTATTTATATTTTTATTAATTTACCATACCTCTTTTATAAATATGGTATTTTTCCCATAGGATCCACTTAAATGAAACCGCCTTTTTGAGCCTTCTTAAATATAAAGAGGGTTATGGATTAACAATAAAAAGAGGTTTTATTTATTTACCATACCTCTATTTTATTTGTATTTTTATTTATTTACCATACCTCCATTGTATTATATTTTTATTGATAACTATCATAAATCATTTTCTTGAAAATGAGGATGAATGGAAGATTGTAACTCCTAATTTCAAGGGATAAATTTACTTTTTTTGCCCTCTCCCTTAAAATAAGGTGAGCTAACCTCCATACATAATTTTTTTTATAAAATAAATTTGAGGCAATTTGTAACAATGTACTATGTTACAAAATATTCGCCCAATAAAAATATAAAACCCCTTAATTTAGCCGAAGGGCGAAAATTCGCCCCTAAAATTTTCCATGTATTCAACAATAGATTAATTTGGTATCGAAGAAAAGGTTATTTTCTTCATTGCTTGAGTTTTTTGCAAGTAGGGTTTTAATGGTTGCAAATTTGTGATGCTTACAAGGTTAAAGCTGCAGAAAGGAGGAGGGAAGCTATTGGTTGCACCTCGTGAGGTAATGACCAGAAGTTGGAGAGCCACAAGATGACAATATCCACCCAAAATTCCAATCCCAACTACAGTTGAAACACCTCAAGTTTTACCTTCAATTCAGATTAAGGAGGTACAAGAAGTACCAGAAGCTGAGCTTAAATCCAAAGACATCATGTCTAGAGCAAGAGAGACTGAAGGTATTTCATAAGAGGAAGCATTCAAGAAAGCTATATATGACTTAAATGACATGGTTAGAGTCCTCTATGAAGAGAGGAATACTACAATGGTTGGAGAGATTTCTAAGCCCCACATGGAGAGGGAAGCTTAGGAGATAAAAAATATGAAAAGAAGGAATCAAAGGGTAATGGAGGAAAGCCTCCTCTATATCCACCATATTCATCTTCCTCATCATATTCATCATCCTCAACATCTCTAATAGCATCATCTTCCACTTCCACCACAAAAATTGTTCATACTTATTCAAAAAACCTAAAGGAAAAAGCCCCTTACTCAAATTGGACATTAAGTATGGACTTCCCATGTACAGTGGTGAGTTGAATGTAGAAAAGTTAGATAATTGGATTTGACAATTGGAGGTTTATTGCAAAATTCAAAACCTTCAAGAAGATAACAAAAAAATCCACTTGGCTTCATTGAGGCTAGAAGAAGAAAGACTAGTCTGGTGGGAAGCAAAGACTCAAGAGGAAATGTGAATTCATGGTAAGATATCCATTTCTTGGGGTGAATTTTTTTCTCCAATTAAAAGACCATTTCATCCTTTAGCCTATATGAAAAGAGTCATGATGAGTTGGAAAAATTTTAGGCAACTGAAGGGGTAAATAGTTCAAGACTATACCTGAGAGTTTAGGAAGAGGGATTTGTTGTTAGGAGTAAACTTGAATTCCTACGATACATTGTTTAAATATATTGGGGGTTTACATTCCTAATTAGAAGATACTATCCATATGTTCAATCCAAGCAATTTGGATGAGGTGTGTGTGAAAGTCATGCATCTTGAAGCAAGGGGAAAGAACATTCAAGAAGAGGGTAGTAAAAAGAAACCATTCAAGGGTAAGGAGAAAGAGAAGGGAGGAAAATGGAAGGGAAAGAAGAATGCAAGTGTGAAGAAAGAAGGGGAGAAAACTATATGCCAACATTGTTCCAAAGCTAGGCATGATGAAATCCATTGTTGGAAATTACATCCCGAACTAAGGCCTAAGAAGGCAAACAATAAGGGAAAACAAAAGACAACCACTACCACACAGCATGATCTTGGATCAGATTCTGGCGATGAGACCAAAATTTCAGCCATGGTAACAAAAGGGAAAGAAGTTGTTGCAAGAACTAGTTCCTCACATAGTCACAACAACACTCGAAATGAAGAGTCAAGGATAGATTTGTTCCATGTAAGGGTAATTTCAAATCATACAAAGATTGATGCATTATTTGATAGTGGATCAAAATCAAACTTAATTTTAGAAGACTTCATCAAAAATATTAACTTTGAAACTGTACCTCATTGTAAGCTATATCCATTGGGTTGGATAGTCAATAATGTAAATTTACAGGTTACAAGGAAATGCTTATTCAAGTTTTCCATTACTGAAAAATTCATTGATGAAGTTGAGTTAGATGTAGTTCTACTTGACATCTTAGGAATCATTTTGGGAATTCCTTATTTGTATGATAGGAAAGTAGTATTTTTTCACCATGAGAAAAAATACCCATTTCTCAAGGATAGGGGTGGAGTGTATTGTGAGAGCCCGTCGCATAAAGTTAAACATTTCTTTGGTTAATGCAGGGCAGATGAAGAGACTAATAAATGCAAGTAAAAATTTTGTGCTTCTCATGATCAAGAAAAAGAATGATATTGATTATGAAACTTTTGAAGGTTATGATGACAAATTAAAATCTGATTTGTTTGATGTAGTAAGAAAGCATGGCGAGATGTTTCAGGAACCAAAGGGGTTACCTCCCAAGAAGGAAATTTAGCATGAGATACAGCTATAGCAAGATGTTCCACTTCCAAACATTGGAATGTATTATTGCATGTTGATTATGGAGAGCATGGAAATCATGAAGAAAATTCAATCATTTTTGAACAAATGTATCGTATGCCCATCTACTTTGCCATGTGGTTCACCCATTGTCTTGGTGCTAAAGAAGGATGGGACTTGGCACATGTGTGTGAATTTCCATGCACTGAACAAAATAACAGTAAAGAATCGTTATCCACTCCCAAGAATTGATGATTTGCTTGATCAAATGAGGTATGCAAAGTATTTCACTAAGTTAGACTTACAAAGTGGTTATCATCAAGTTAGAATAGATGAAGAGGAAACTTGGAAAAGCAGATTTAAAACTAAACAAGGATTGTTTGAATGACTTGTTATGCCTTTCGGTCTTACTAATGCTCTAGCTACTTTCATGAGAGTTATGAATAATGTATTGAGATAATTTCTAGATGATTTTTTCATTGTTTACTTAGATCATATTGCCATATTCAGCAAATCTGGAGATGAACATGTCATGCATGTGAACAAAGTAATTGATATCTTGACAAAAGAAGAATTGTTTTTAAGGATGTCAAAGTGTGAATTTGGCAAGACTTCCTTAGTGTATTTGGGAGACATTGTTGGAGGAGGTGAGCTGAAGATAGACCCCTCTAAGGTTGAGGTCATTCTGAATTGGCCCAAGCTCAATACAGTTACAAAGGTAAGAAGCTTTCTAGGGGCAGCACAATATTGGAGGAAATTTATTGTTAATTTTTCTTCCACTATAGTACCATTACATGAATTGACTAGTGTCAAGAAAGTATTCCATTGGGGAGATGTACAACAGAGGGCACTTGATGCTTTAAAGCAAAATATCAATTCAGCACCAGTATTGGATCTCAGACAACCATTTGAGATTCAAACAGTTTCTAGTGATTACGCCATGGGAGCAGTTCTTATTTAGCATGGTAAGCCCATTTCATTTCATTCTAAATTTTTTAATGGAGTTGTGACTAACTATCCCACTTATGAAATTGAAGAGTTAGATTACTATGTACCTAACAATTTGTTGTGTCACTTGGGCAAGTTATGTATTCCACAGGGAGAAAGAAACAATATCAGAAGGGAAGCACACACTTCATTGATTGTTGGATACTTTGGCAGAGGCAAGACAGTAGCGAATCTCCAAAGGTATTTTTATTGGCCACACATGTTTGATAATGTATATCATTTCATTAGAGGATGTTCTTTGTGTGTAACAAGTAAGCCTAGCAATAGGAAACTAGGATTGTACACTCCATTTCGGTGCCTTCACATCCATGGGAGAGTATCTCAATGGATTTTGTAGGAGGTCTTTCATTGTAAAGGAAAGGTCATGATTACTTGTATATAGTTGTAGACAGGTTCAAAAAAATGTGTATACTAACACCATGTAAAAAGAAAATTACTGCCCAACAAATAGCTCATCTTTTCTTTCAAAATATTTGGGTTCATTTTGATCTTTGTACTTCTATTGTAAGACTGTTACTGACATTCTCAATTTGTTGGGAATTTTTGGTCAAATTTGTGGGGTGGCAATTTTTGGTAAAATTTGTGGGACATGATGGAAACTAAGTTGAAGAAGATATTACAACAAAAATCCCAACATGACATGATGGACAAATCGAGGTGGTCAGTAGGATAGTCATTCATCTTCTTAGAGGATACTTCAACAAAACTCCCAAGTTCTGGGATGAACAGTTGCATTACATACAACATCAATACAACATGGCAAAGAATTTTTCCACAAATACATCACCATTTGAGGCATGTTTTGGGTACTTGCGAACATCGCCATTGGACTTCATCCTTGAGAAAGATGTTGCCATTTATGGTTAGAGTGAAATTGATAAGGCAAGGAAGTTCATACAGAAAATTCAGTTGATACATCACCCAGTGCAAGAACAACTTGAAAAGAGTGAGAATAACTACAAGGCAAGGCATGAAAAATACCGTGTCGATCATAAATTTAATGTTGGAGAAGAAATTTTGGTTATATATTAGCAAAGAGAGTATTCAAGGGGAATGTAAAAAGCTTAATCCAATTCGTTATGGTCCTTTTTAAAACTTTCGAAAAGAATGGTAACAATGCATTTAAGCTAGATTTGCCTCATATGCAAATATACTCTATTGTTAATGTTGAGAATTTGAGATTGTTTGAGCCTCATTTGATTGATGATCAAGGAGAGCATGTTCCATTAAAATCAATAAATGATTTCTCACCATAATATCTTGATGAACTTTAGCAAGATATCATACTTGACAGAAGAACTAGAACTTCGAAGAGAGGGAATGTTGAATACCTTAAAGTGAAACTCAAGGGACAAAAGCCTTGTAAGTCCAAATAGTTGTGGATCGAGAAGGTGAGGAAGTTGTACGCTCACCTCCTCAACAATTGATAGTATCTATTGTGGTCCAAAAGATTTTCTAGTTGGGAGGAATGACAAGGTGCTCTATATTTAGCTCAAAAATAAAAGTTCCTAGAATCACTCGAAACTTGAATGACTGCATCCATCTTGGCGAAATGATCCCAATGCAACTTGTTTCACTAAAAAATGAATTCGTATGAGGAAGATATCGCGTTCTATCCGCTTTGCCAAACAAAGGAATTTTTGAAAAAAAATGTACAGTAACTACACAGTCAACAATATGTATTGCTAACGTTGCAAGTGATTGGGCAGGGTCAACAATGGTCAACGTTCAATCAAGACTCACCAAGTGTCATATTTCTATTGGTTTGTAGGTGTGGTGATGTGACATGTTTTTATTGGTTTAGGAATGGACCAATGCGGAGGGGACAAGTGGAAATCTCGGAGGCCACCACGAGTCCCTCCCCAAAGGACAAACTATAACGCACTTTACCAAAATTTTTGGGTAGGTCAGTGGAGTCGAACCCGCAACCTCGCCCCAACAAACTCCATGACATACTGCTATACCACCGCATTGGATCTTAACCGTTATGGTCACATGTGCTATTTAAAGTTTAACATGTTTGCAATTGGGGTTTAGGAGGGAGCCAACCCGTAGGCCAATCCCCTCCCATGTGAACACTCCATCCAACAGTAATGTCTATGGTTAACTGTTAACCATAAACTACAACATAAAATCACAGTGATGACATTCAATGCTAGCATGTGTCCATTATTTCTTCACCGCCAGCTTAACGGTTTTGAAAAACACATGGATTATGCACTAATCTAGATTAATGATAATTAATCTTCAGTTAACACTTAATTAAACTAGAGTTTAGTTCGGGACCTATTTAGTAGTCCCTCCAAAATCAGTGGTAAGTCCAAATTTAGTGATACTAACTCGAGTTCCTCAAGCTTTAGAGGAGTTCTACTAGGAGAAACATTTTTGGCCATAACCTGGGCAAAATTCGACCAAATTAGGATCAAGAAAAGGTGTTCCTAGCTAATTTTGAGGTTTGGAACACATTGAAGTAGGTTTCAGGAGCAGTAGAGCATTGTAAAAAAAAATATTTCCATTATGAACTAATACAGAGGCCCAAGCCATGGAAGCTGGACCAAGGAGATGTAGCCCATGAGGGGTGAACTCCTTCATCAAAACACTGCGTTAAGTATTCATTTTGATGGGTTGTTGTACATTTGGTTGCTATTGTTTAGCACTTATTTTCATGCTATTTTTCTCATGAAATTAACATAAAACTTGATAAATTTAAATGTTTTCATTCACAAACAACATAACGGAACCCATGCACATGAAGAAATTGACAAGCATTTGTTTATAAATCTGAAGTTGAAATTAGCTTAGCAAAACTAACATTCAACAACATATCAGTAGAATCTCTCACTATGATTCCATGGCTAACAATATTGGAAATAAACTTAGTATAAACATGTTATTCCCCACACGTGAATATTTTTTTCATGATCTAGACTAGACATGCTTTAAAGTTGTTTTAATGAATGCAAAAGCAATGCCCAACATCTCACTATAGTGGCTAAGAGAGTATTTTAGGTCATGCCCTTTCTTTCATCTCATGTATATATGAATAATATGTAATATTAGCAAATTTCTCACCATATATCAAATTTTCATCTTTTTTTTCATTCATGGATAACATAATATATTGCTCAAGGAGATTCCTTAAAATTAACTTTTCTAGTGTGAGCATTCTAGTTTAAGTGGAACATATTGATACTAAAATCAATGTTTGATATGAAGAAAAAAAACTTAGGTGCAAATACAACGGATCCAATGGGGTCATGAAAGACCTAGAAGTATTCTAATTTATATTTCATAACTTGAGCATGTTGACGTTTCCCTGGATGTGCAGTTCCTGAACTGTAGAAATAAGGGAAATTTTTCTTCAAGTATAGTAATTTAAGTTAGCAGTTTATTTAGGGCACGAGATAAAATAAGTTTGTAGATAATTCAATGCAAAATCAAAAACATCTTTGAAAACTCGTTTTGTGTCTTTGACCATACCTTGGCAAGCATTTTAGTGATGATGATATGCATTTTCTAGAAATGTTAAAAGTTGTGTTAGAGAGAAGTTTGGTAGACCAACGAGGTGCATTTAAAGATGAATAAAGTAAAACTAGGGCATACATTTAGTAGACAACATGGTAGAAAAGTAAACTACATCTTGAGTTTCCCTTTTTGATTCAGGGTGAACCCACAGAGGTGGTTTACACCAAGGAAAATTTTCTTGAAGTTTAAAAACATTGGCGAATCTCACTAATCCCTAATATGAAAACTATAAAATGTTTATTGATATATTTGTAAAATTATTCAAATTTATAATAATTTTATATATAGTCTCTATATAATGTTCACGATTTTTAAGGTAAAATAATTTTATATTCTAAAACTTGGGCGAATCGTCTTTTATAAAATTGGAAATTGGTGAATCTTTTTTGTGGAAAAATCGTGGAAAATTAGCCCATTAGGTGAACACTAGCCTCTAAAATTTTTCGTGGTTTACACATTTTGGCAAGCACGTGAGGTGTAATTTGGAGGAAAGAAGAGCCTAATCAAGTATTTTTTAAGCAGTTGATTGAGCAATATTTTAGTCCTCAATTAACCTATTTGAGGGCTTAAATATTTCTTGATCGACCCTTGATTGAGCTCCTATGTAACATGTGGTTACTTAGGCACTTGATGTGGTTCCTTGTTGGTTGTGGATTGTTATTTGAAAACAAATCTCAATCGAGCATTTTTAAATTGTTAAATTATCAATTAATATTTGGGTATTGGTGGGGGTTAATGATTAAAAAAGCTCGATCTAGCTCTTCACCCCTAGTGAAAACAAGGGCTCGACTGAGAGGTTTTCTTAAATGTTATCAGAAGTTCGATTGAGGGTTTCTTAAACCCTCGATTGAGCTATTTCAAATTTTACCTAAAGCACTCGATCAAGCTTTTTAAGTGCTTGATCGAGTTGTTGCGGGCTTAAAAATAGAGTTTTAGCTCCCATTTAGTAGGTTTATGTGCAACACCATCTTGTAGCATCATGAAATTTAGACAATATTTGTCCTTCGATGGCAGAGTTGATCACATTGGACTCGTGAAGGAAATTTTTATCCAATAACATATAAGTTCGACATTTTCGAATTCATATAATATTTTCATCTAATTTATTTTAAATGTTATGCTTGAATTTTTTTTGGACAATTTAAAAGGGGCTGAATGAAAAATAAATAACATAAAATATACAAAACTAAATAATTTCAAGAAATGCCATTATCTCTTCAAAAAATTATTCTTGGTTTTTGAATTTATTTAAATAGTAGAGAAACATACTTGATCAACGCAAGTGTCTCAAAAATGCAAATAAAAAATTAATTCACCAACTTTGAAAAATAATAAAAGATGTTTCAATATGCATATGTTAGTTCTCACTATTTAGATCATACCTCTTATATATGTAATATATATATATATATTATATATATATATATATATATTATATATATATATATAGATTGCACGTGGACACACAATACCTCTTAAGATGTGCGAAAATTTGCAAGGACAAGTAGTTAATTTAATGGAAAATTGAGAGATTATAGGACAATTTTTTGCAAAAAAAAACATCATTAGGACAACAACATAATTCTCCACAAATTGTTATTTTACTTCAAATCAGAATTCACAAAGCTTGTATGAATTTTAAGGTCTTCAATTGGATAAAAGAGTAAAGTTTTCAAATTTCATCGCCACATTTGGCCAAAAAGTGTAAACCATATTCGCATTTTCACCCTTCATTCAAAGAGGCGTGATGGGCATTTTGGTAAAGCCTCAAACAATTTTTTTTATACTGTGTAAAGAATAAATTTTATGGTATTTTGACATATTAGGAATTTTGGAGATCATAAATGAAAACCTAGAATTATAAAAAGGCAGGGAATGGGGAGACAAACATATCCAAAGTTGAATCAGTGAATTTGGATTTGAAATGAATTTTAGATGTGAATTTTGATTTAGGAAGGTAAATTTGGCTAACTTTTATAAAAAACAAAAATTAGATTAATTGATTGCATTTGGCAATGAGTTTGGAAATTCTGAAATACTAGTCTATAGCCAAAATTTTAGGGCTTCAAGCCTAGTAGAAAGAATTATATTTCACTGGGCCTTGACCCAATGAATTTCTAACATATTATATGCCTTCGTGGAATATAAACAATACTCTTAATCTGACTTCATATTGGAAAATATCTTTAAAACTTACATTATTTAACTCCTACAAATACGAACCCAATAAGCCTTTCCAATTTAAAAAATCTTTCACTAGATATTCTAGGTATCCATTTTTCATTGAAATATCTATTTAATACATGTTGGTATGTTGGTAACATCAAGCTCAAATATTACTGACTTTGGACATATGACACTTAAGAATGGTCTTGTCAAAACATTTTCCATTCACACTGTCCTGTGCTTCTAATCATTTGGTTTTCTTTGAATATCTATAACAATGTTCTGCAAGACCCTCAAGACCTTCAACAACACCTTTTCAGATATACAATGATGTACTTCCAACAATAATATCGCAGTCATCTTCCATAACAGCCCTCTTAGGTCTCAATGGAGCATCTGAAGTTTGGACAGTTTGGGTACCTACACAATCAGAGACAATGTAAAGCTGTTAGACCCATGCTAATAGAGTATTATATGGGGAGTTCATATTTGAGGCATAGCACAGAAATAACTGCTGGTCTTAAAACCAATTTTGATAACCGAATAGAGGAGAGACTGCCTAATTTGAATAAGGTTGGACTCGTGGAACAAATCCTAAAACAATATTTAACTAAAACTTAATCTCCACAGTTTCAATATCTTTTAGGCTCAAGCATAATTCACATTTTATTTGGCATCTATAATCTCTCATTTTGAGTCTCACATTATCACTGTCATTTGGGAGGTCTGCACAGGCTGCTTATGAAGAATAGGAAGAATGCACTATCAAAAAATCTATAATTAAAGTGTTTATCAAGTTTATATGTCCCCATATATCCCTGCCATAACTTATAACTTGGAGTAAGAGAGGGTTTGACTTAGAAGCTACAACCTCTCTACATAGCAAAAATGCATCTGTTACCTTATCAATTACTATGATCCATATAAAAAATGTCTTAACAAAAAGTTAAGAAAAAAGTATTAGCGAAATCTCACACTCCCTGGGCGCCATTAAGTATCTGACTAAAGGTCATCTCAGTAACTTGCTGAACACAATAAATAATTAGATGAATGCTTACAATTAGGTAAAATATATGCTTAAAATTTTAAGATGAATGCCTATAAGTATCAACAGTCACTACGACATTAACAAACAAAAAAAGATGAAGGCTTATCAGGATCAAGAGGGACTGATGAAAAAACAATACGAAGAATGCATATGAAGGTCATTAGGCACTGCCATGGAAATAATATGAATAATTCCCATGAGGGTAGGGAATGAAGGTGAGAACTTGGGTCACTACTAAGCTTGCAGGTATGCATTTAAGCCCTACGACTTGAACTTCATCAGCTCTAAATCAAAATTAAATTTCTTAGGAAAGGAAACTGAGAAAGGAACACTAGAACGATTTGAAGGGGCCGGTGTAAAAAACATTAATAGCAGTCGACAGTGATGCCTATCAAGACCTACAAGGATCACTGTCAACAATGGAAAAATAAGGGGAATGCACATTGAGATAAACGTACATAACAAGAATAAGACTCCCTATGAGTCTTAGGAAGCAACATTGCGAAACAATAACAAGAATGCACCCCAAGATAAGCACACATAACAACAAGAGAAATCCTTATTAGCCACAACAAGCAGCATTGAAAATCAATAAGTGGAAGGGTTTTGTGCCAAGAGTAGGCTTATTACCATACTACTTTCCATTGATGTCAATGGACTGTGTGTAGTGGGTTATGGCTCCTTGAATAGCACTCTGAACCTGTTAGGTAAAATTGACCCTATGATGGAGTTGAGGTTATGTCAATAGTTATGGTTAACAGTTGTGGTTTTCGGCTGTTGGCATTATGATTCGGGTGTTGTCCTTGATGGAAACTCACTCAGAGGAAAGATACAGGTGATGGCAACTCACTCAGACGATAGATCATAGTACAGCAGGTAAATAGAGAAATATACACATGTTAACCGTGAAGAAATCGCGTATATACGCGGGTTAGCAGAGCAAAAGGAGCGTACACGTATACACACGGGTTAATAGAAGTAAAGACGCGTACATGTTGGAAATCATGGTTTTGGTCCGTGGTATTTGGTCCATAGTATTTGGTCCAAAGTGACGACCCCAAGTATTAGGTTCATGGTATTGTTTCTACATGGTTTTGGACCATGGTATTGAGAGAAGCCTAACCTATATAAGGAGAAGATCATTAGGCAAAAAGGGGGTGCAAGGAATGAATGTCTGATGAAGTGTGAAGATCTAGTATTGTTGGTTATCTATTTGTGCTGCTTGGATTGGGTTGATATAACAAACAAGGTACAAGTAATTATCTTTAGATCTGTACGCGGGTTGTATGAGGTGAAAGCGCGTATACACGCGGTTTTGATATAGTAAAGTAGCGTATGCATTATGAGATTTGTTATTTCAGGTTGTTGTTGATTCAACTGGTTGTTGTAGAGTTCTGGGCTCTGGTTTGCGTTCTGTGTTTTTGATGACAGGGTTTTAGTGATTCAGTATTGGGTGATTTAGAGATTTATGATGCAAGCATAATTTGATGATTGTATTGCAGCAGTGATTGTTTTGTACTTATGGATCCAGTCTGAAAATTGATGAAACGTGGTCCCTTAAGAAAAGAAGGTTGCAGCCTTCTGTAGGCCAGCACCTACGTACTAGTATCCTGGCTAGTACAAGAGCTAAAGGGGGTTATAGCTCCCTTCCAGAAGTAACTGGAAAACGAGAGAGGGTTGTAGCCCTCTACAGGTTGTAGCCTTTGTGTTGGTAAAGGACTGCACCAGTACATTGTAAAAGAAGTTTCTTATTAAAGAAAGAAAGAGACGAATTGCAGCAGGTGGTTTTCACCCACATTGGGTTTCCACCTTACATCATGGTGTACATGTGTGCTTCTTATGTGTGATGATCTGTACTGTTTTGCTACACTTGTTTACTGTTAATGTGGTTAATAATGTTTTGTTGCATTTACTGAAGATAAGCTAACTGAATCATAAGATTGTTGCATATACGCTTGTTGCATTTAATACAGTCGTTTATATACGCGTATACCCGTAACTGAAGTCGCGTATATGAATCTCAGTGTGAAAATGAAAAAGTATTTGTTTGATAATATTGATTCACCCCCACCCCCCACTCAGTATTATTTCCAATAGTTGGTATCAGAGCAGGTCCTTTTGAAGAAGCTTGATCGCTTGAAGGAAAAGATCCATCGGAATGGCTAATCCTGAAAAAGAGGCACATATCAAGCCACCAATCTTTGACAGGAGAAACTTTACCCACTGGAAGATAAGAACCACAACATATATACAATCACTTGGAGCAGAAATTTGGGGAATCGTAGAAAGTGGATACAATTTCCCATGAGCAATTCCTACAGATGTAGTCGAGAAAAAGAAATATGAGCTCAATGCCAAAGCTATTATTGTCTTATTGGGGAGTTTGACACAATCAGAATTTATGAAGATCATGCATTCAAATCAGGTAAGGAAATATGGGACCAAATCATTCTAAGCTACGAAGGAGATGAACAGGTAAAAAGAGCAAAGCTTCAAACTCTTAGAATCCGGTATGAAAATCTTAAGACGCATAGTAATGAAAGCATAGCTAATTACTTCTTGTGAATGGATGAGATTGTAAATTGTATGAGGGATTTGGGTGAAGAATTTAAGGAGTTTGTCTTAGTTGAAAAGGTTTTGAGATCCGTGTCTTCTAAATTTGATTCCAAAGTGTCTTCCATAGAAGAAAAGGAGAAGCTGTAGAAAATCCCCATGTCACAGCTTCACGGAATCTTAACTGCTTTTGAGATGCGAAAAGAGGGACCATCAGAAGCTGCATTCAAAGCATCAGGATGCATGTCAGAGGAAGAAGAGGAGGTAAATTTTGTCAAGAATCTTGAACGGGGAATTAGACGATTCAAAGGTAAGCTACCTTTCAAATGCTTTTCATGTGGTAGAGTTGGTCACTATGCTGCTAGATGACCTCATAACAAAGGAATGATGTCAGAAGACGGTAATAGAAGCTATTATACCCATGTTAAAAGTAATGACTCATTCAATGGCAGCGAAGACATTAGAAGTCTCATGGCATATGATAAGAAGAATGCAGAAACTGAAGAAGTTACCAAATTAAACGAACAATTGGAGACAGTAACCAGGGTAAGGGAGAAATTGCAGGA
>APFE030204755.1:0-25466 GCA_000404065.3 Pinus taeda
TCAGACGTTTCCGAAGAACTCTCATTTTTCACATCTGGTGCTCTTCTCTGGGCTGTTTCCATTGTCTCCATTCGTTCATGCAGTCTTCGCACTTCATCGATCAGGACTGCATTTGGTTCTGGTCTCCCTCGACCAATCCCTCGTCTTGGCGGCATCTTAGCTGCAACCTCCTGGATCTTTTGGCTCTGATACCAAAAATTGATGCACCGAACTGCTGTGCTAAAACTGCCCCAAGGGTCAATCAATCAGATAAACAAAACTCTGTTTCATTTAAAAGGCGGAATTACATCAATGGAAAACTCTGTTTTATAAACATGAAGAATTGGGTTCTTGTGGAGGTTTTACAGTGCGCAGCCCATAGCATAAATATTTCACTTGTATTTGAGACCAACGCAACATCCATTGACCATCGATCTTTACCTCAATTCAAAACAATAAAAAACGTGACACTAGTTATACAAACAGGGGACGCTGACTCAAACAGGCAATCTTATTACATTTCCAAGACTACAAACTCAATTGTTTAATGGACAACGCCAGTTCGATTATTGATGCACCGCCATTTGAATGAATCACAACACAGTACACACACAGGCATTCGGTGGTTCAAAACCCTGCCTCGCCTCAGGGAATCACATTCAAAACAATAAAACAGTAACGCCATCCGCCACTCTGCAATTTTATTAATTTCTATCAAAGGAAATCCTAAATATTACACACTGTCCATATAATTAAACTAGCTCAAACTTCCAATCTCAAACTGTCGAGAGATAGCAGGTGAGCAGTCCATCTGCGATTTCTTCCTCTCGATCTTAAAAACGAGAGCCCGATCCTTCCACGCCCGATCCTTCCACATTTTTGTTGAGCCCTTTTTATTCAGCTCGACCACCATTTTCCTGCTCTATGATCATCAACAAATTCTCACCAAAACAGGGCGCCGGTCCGGCAATTCCATCGGTTTCTACACAGTTTCACCAACAAACTTGGCATCATGAACTCCAGATTCGGAGCCAATTCTTCGCTCTGCATATCTCGGTGATAACGCACATCTAAAATTTATTTTACACGCTACCTGACATCAACAGGAAAATAGAAATAAAACGCCGATCCCATGATTTTAGCATATCAGATTTTGACACACAGAATCACGCCGTCGCCTGGATTTTAGGCAGATTCCCTTCAATCCTGCTGTCCTCCGCCAAATATCAGTTAGACTTTGAATGCAGGCTCAGTGATTGCTTCATTTCCGGTCCAACGCAGCTGCCTTTGACACACTTGGCGGTCAGTACACCTGGTTATTAGCCTGTTGCCGGATTTCAAGCGTTCCTGAATCTTCAGTTGCCATTTATTTCCTTAATATCTAACAGCAGATAAGGTTTACATGAATTTATTTAAATTTAAGATGCACCTAACAAATTAACCCCAGATAGAAAGATATTTTTAACTATTACAACAGTAACTAACTGAATTTAACTCTACCAGTAACAACAACAAGTAAATACGGTTTTCAAGCCACAACATGTGGGCAATCTCCCACATTGCTGGCCCGTTCGGATGCTCCTGCATCACCATAGAGAGCCTTTTTTAGTCTGCATACAAGATTTGGATCATTCCCAAGGATGAAACCATCTAGTTGTTCAATGTACACTTCTTCTTCTAAGTCCCCATTCAGAAAGGCAGATTTCACGTCCATTTGAAAAACTTTGAAATTTTGAAAGCTTGAGAGAGCAAGGAACATTCGGATGGCCTCAAGTCTAGCAACCAGAGAAAAAGTTTCTTCAAAATCTATCCCTTCTTGTTGAGCATACCCTTTACAAACAAGTCTAGCTTTGTTTCTAATAACTTCCCCATTCTCATTCGACTTGTTCTTGAAGATCCATTTTGTCCCTATGACATTCTTATCTTTTAGTCTAGTAACCAACTCCCAAGTGTTGTTCTTTTCGATCTGCTCAAGTTCTTCATCCATTGCCTTGACCTAGCTTTCATCTTTGCATGCTTCTTTTATATTTTGTGGTTCAGTGGAGGAGAGCAAAGCCAAATAGCTTGAGGTATCTGCAATTGTTCTTCTAGTTTGTACACCTGCTTCCTTTTGCCCCAAAATCTGAGATTCAGGATGATTCTTCTGAACATACCTAGATGGAGTCTTCTCTTCAATCCTTATATGTTCCTCTGGTGCCTCTTGAGGTTCATCTTCATTATCTATCTGATTTGGAGAGTAGCTTTCATCTTCTTCGATATCTTCATGATTTACTTCCTTAGGGATGTATCCTTTTTCATCAATCACTACATCAATACTTTCAACAATTCTTCCGAGTCTTTTGTTATAACACTTGTATGCTTTGCTGTAGGGATAATATACAAGGAGAATTCCTTCATCAGCTCTGGGTTCAAGTTTGCCAAGTTGTTCATCAGTATCCTTAATATAGCATTTGCTCCCAAAAATTTTGAAGTGCTTTACCGAAGGAATTTCACCATACCAAAGCTCATGCGGAGTTTGAGTGTTGTTTACTCTGACATTAGTTTTGTTGAGAATAACTACCGCAGCATATGCAGCTTCACCCCATAAGGTTGCGGGAGTTCCAAATTTATCAAGCATAGCACGAGCCATTTGTTGGATAGTTCTATTCATCCTTTCCGCCACCCCATTTTGCTGAGGAGTCCTAGCTGTAGAAAATCCCCTTCTTATTCCATGTTGTTCACAGAAATCAAAAAATTCATTTGAGGTAAACTCCCCACCTCTGTCGGACCTGAGACACTTAATTTTGTAGCCTGATTCATTTTTAGCTGAGGCTTTGAAAGATTTGAATTTTTCGAATGCTTCGTCTTTGTGTTTCAAAAGTCCTAACCAAACAAACCTGGAGAAATAGTCAATAAATAATATCAAGTATTCTTCTCCTCAAGGCGACCTTTTCCTGAATGTACCACACACATCTGTATGCACTAGCTCCAGAGGCCTGCTGGCTGATCTTTCCTTCTCACGGAAGTTAGTTCTAGTTTGCTTCCCAAACTGACATGATTTGCATATGGTGTTGTCTGGTATTTTGATGTCTGGAAGACCACGAACTGCCTGATACTTACATGCTTTCCTTATTTGAGAAAAGCTTAGATGCCCCAATCTTCGGTGCCATAACCAGTGTTCATCATTCTTGCTCAAATAACATTGTTGTTCTCCTTCTTCAAATATGTATAGATTGTTTGGAGTTCTTTTTCCTTTGATTACTGTTCTCCATGTATCAATATCACGAACCTTGCACCCATCTGATCGAAATATCACCTCGGTCCCATTATCACACATTTGACTGACACTCAATAAATTATGCTTCAAACCATCAACATACAAAACATTACCAGCTTTGACATCCTCCTTCAAATGAGCAATGCCTTTTCCTTTTATGGCTGCTGGGGTATCATTTCCAAAGGAAACTTTCTTTCCCTTTTCTAAAGCGGTATATGATGCAAGTTTTTCTTTATCACCTGTCATATGCTTCGAACATCCATTGTCGATGTACCATTGATTTTCTTTCCCTTCCGCATATAAGGCTATCCCACATCTGTCCGGTTGTGGTTCCTTCATTCTCCATGTTTTGGCACTTGAGATTTGTTCCTTTTGAGTTGTCTTCTAAAACCTGCTCTTGCATTCAGAATCTTCATGACCAAAATTATTGCAAATAGAACATTCAATTTCACTTTCAAGGGCGGAAAAGTTGTTATAGGTCCTCTTCGTGATTTCAGGCATACTTCTGTGTTTCATACTTCTTTGTTTTTGAGCTTCTCTAGTCATGATAGTCTTATAGGCAACACATTGAGCTGCCTTGTGACCAAATTTATGGCAAGAGAAACATTGGCCATTGAAAAAATTCCTGCAACTATCATCCAACCGATTATAGTTTCTACTGCCATCCATTCTTGAAGAAAATTGGGAAGATTTTACCTGTGGCTGATTGTAGCTTCTGTTTATCCTTAAGGTAGCATGCCCCCGATTTTCTTGATAGCCTTTGTTCGTCTTTGAAGAAAGCAGTCCCTGATTTACCTGATGACTTCTATTAGGCCTTTGCTCACTCCTTCTAGTTACATCAAGATAACTTTTAGAGGTGGAAGCTTGAGATGCTTCTCCATTATACCCTAGAACTGTCTTGATTAGAGGGTAACGCTGCACATTGATAATATCATCCAAAGTTTCAGATCCTTTAACAAATTTAAGGTTAAGGGCCTTTGTTTTCTCAATTTCTTTTCTAAGGCCAACAATTTCACATTCTAATTTCTCAAGATATTTTTCTTTTTCATCCAGATGAGTTTGCATAGTATTATTGATCATATTGCTTTCTTCTAAACATCACTTGAGATTAAAAATCTCATCATAAAGTTTGTCCACATCTATAGCATCCATATAATCTTCATCTTCAAAGGCCATTAAAAGTTTATTGCAATTACCTTGTTCATCTTCATCGCTATTAGATAGTCCATCATTGTCTTCATGAGTGTAGTAGCTTTTCCTATTTGCATTTTGTTTCCTGTTCCATCTAACAGGTTCCTTCCCTTTGTCAATCTTATCCTTGTGAGGACATTTTGCAGCATAGTGACCTACTCATCCACAAGAAAAGCATTTGAATGGTAACTTACCTCTGAATCGTCCAGTGCCCCGTTGAAGATTTTTGACAAAATTTGATTCCTCTTCTTCTTTCGATATGTGTCCAGACTCATAGTAGTCTCCTTTGCCAAAAGCCTTGAAGGCAGCTTCTCTCTTGTCTGATGGTCCTCCTTTCCTCATTTCACATGCAGTTAGAATTCCATGCAGTTGTGACATTTTAAGATCTTGAAGCTTTTCCTTTTCTTATATAGCTGAAAATTTAGATTCAAACCTATGCGACAAAGATCTTAGAACTTTTTCAACTACAACAGCCTCCTTTACTTCTTCACCCAATTTTTTCATGCAATTAACAATCTCATCTACACGAAGAAAATAGTTAGCCACACTTTCATCATTGTACATCTTGAGATTTTCATACTGAATTTTGAGGGTTTGAAGTTTTGCTCATTTTACCTGCTCATCTCCTTCATAGCTCAGAACAATATTGTCCCATATTTCCTTAGCAAATTTATACTACATAACTTTGACAAATTCATATTGTGATAGACATCCCAATAGAGTATTGACCGCCTTTGAATTCGTTTCATATTTCTTCTTCTTAGCCGGATCTGTGGGAGTTGATGCTGGAAAAGTATATCCTGTATCGATGATATCCCATACTTCAGTACCCAGAGATTGAAGATAGGTAGTAACTCTTACCTTCCAATATACGAAGTTTGTCCCATCAAAAACTGGTGGCCTGATAGATGCTTCCCTCTCGTAGTTGCTCATGATGAAGATCTTCCTTCAAGCGATCAAGCTTCTTCAGAAGGACCTGCTCTGATACCAATTGTTGGAAATAATACTGAGGGGGGGTGAATCAGTATTATCAAGTCAAATAATCCTTTTCAAAACCAAATTGTATACACTACTTTAGTTAATTCAACCCGCATATATACGCAACTATTCAAAAGTAAACCCACGTACACAGAGCAGACTTTTAATTTACTTAAACTTTCAGATGATGTTTGTTAATCTAAAATGCAGCATCAAATAACCAGTAACCAGAGATAGTAAAACAGAGCAGAAAGACAATCACACACAAGAACACCAGATATAAGGTGGAAACCCAATGTGGGTGAAAACCACCTGTCGCAATTTGTCTCTATCTTTCTTTAAATTAGAAACTTCTGTTTACAATGTACTGGTGCAGTCCTTTACCAGTGCACAGGCTGCAACCTGCAGAGAGCTACAACTCTCTCGTTTTCCAGCTTCTCCTGGAATGGAGCTACAACCCCCTTTAGCTCTTGTACTAGCCAAGATACTAGTACGTAGGTGCTGGCCTACAGAAGGCTACAACCTTCTCTTTCTTCCAAGTACCACATTTCATCAATTTTCAAACTAGATCCATGAACATCAAACAATCATCAAGAAATTCTTCATCAACCAAACTCCTTTTCACCAACTAGATCTGAAATCAAGTAGATACTTCTCTGCCAGCTGTACCCAAACACAGTACCAGAAACCACACAACAGAACCCAGAACACAGCAGCAATAATCAGAAATAGCTAGATCACAACTTAAAGCATATACGCAATTTCAACAGTCTGCAACTTGTGTGCATACGCATCTGCGTATGGAACAACCTGCGTATACGCGCCTTTACTTCACCTAAACTGCGTGTATACGCGCCTTCGCTTCACTGAACCTGCGTACAGATCTATAAAAGACAACAAACTCTTCCAGATATTCAATTACTAATTAACCCAGATTATCATACTTATAGATCAAACAAGCGCCACATCTAGCAGATCAAATCATACAAAGATACTATCATTTAGGCTTAAAGATTATGACCCATGAATAGACCTTATCCTTCCTTTTGCGCTAAGGTTCCTCCTTCCTTCAGATCCAGATCTGCATCACCACCCAATATACCAGCTCTTGCACTTTATCAGATCTTCAATAATAATTCAGATGGAGGTTTGTCACAAGATCTCCTTCCTCTTTTATAGTCTTAGGCCTTCTCCAATACCATGGTCCAAAACCATAACATTTCAATACCATGAACCCAAAACTAGCGATCGACACATTTGACGAGACGCCATGGTCCAAAACATAGGTTCAAGTTCCAAGATCTAACTGCCATGGACCAAAAGAATGATCACCAACATATACGCGCTTTTGTAATGTATAACCCGCGTGTATACGCGCCTTCGTCTAGATGAACCTGCATATATATCTTTTTCTACTTTCTGAGTGCCTGAACTGAGAACTTTTACCAAAGAAGGTTTCCATCAAGGACAACACCTGTGCCATAGCCCCAAACCTGTGCCATAATGCCAACACTATCTCTCCTTCAAATATGGGAATGTCAAACTTGACTTATACCTTAAAGAGAGTGGCGCCTCCAGAGTGGTTGTTGCTGAAGATGTGTCGCATGTGGGTAACTGCAAAAGGATCTGAGGAAAATTATCCATCATCATGTTCGTATTTTGCTCGAAGGCTTCCTCAAGTAATATTTTGAAAGGATCCCCTACTCCCTCATCTTCCTTTTCTTCTTCCATGGGAGGTCGTCAAGGTTTACGAGGCCAGTTTTGCAAAGGTTCAACCAGTTCAAGCCCTAACCCCTAATACCCTGACCTCATTGGGGACATGCAAATAAGAATAGAGAAAGAGAAAATGACTTTGACACCACTAATCCAAACTTATACAAGAATTCAACAGAATATATATACAAGCATAAACACCAAGATGTAGCAGAAATAAAACTTCATTTCATTAATATCAAAGAACTAAAATATGCTTACATACAGAATGGAAATAAACTAGCTCAGGTGATGGTAGCTTATATCTGAGCAGAGATATGGTGACTGCTTGCCTCTGAATTATGTTACAATGAGGCTCAGTGGCTTTTTTATTATTTATAAACAATGATAAACCCTAAACATCCAAAAACCTAAACCTAGGAGACGAAGCGCCAAAGGCTTGTGGACTCTATTGGAGTATGTTGGAACGTCAACTTCCGTTAATCATAAATTTGGCATACGATATTCATTTGGCTATCATATACCTCATTTCAAAGACCTTGACGAGGAGGCCAAAAAAAAATAATAAACCAATTTGGCAGTTTTCTGGTCTCTCCATTGTCCCTAAAAACGTCTTTTAGTCCCTCAAAGTGGCTCTAAAAGTTTAGTACCCGAAAAACTACAAAAAATAGTAAGTTATACTACATTTAAGGAAACTTAATTGAAACAACGGTTGGGGTCCAAGTGGAATAGGTGGGTAGAAACCAATATCCACCTAAATCAAACACAAGCCTGGATGCCTCAAAATTTCTTCACCATACCAAGAGGAATTTTCCAGTCTACACCCATCTATCAAGGGCTTCCTAGAGAAAACCATCTCCACCCTAAACCCTTGGGATTTTCCTGAGACCACCTCACCTGGATCAAAAATTTCCCAGTAGTCCAAACCTCAACCAAGAATTAATCCCATCACACCATGGCTATCTAGGAAATGGCAAGGAAAGTTTGTAACCACTGTCAATCTAGGAAAATCCCAAGCCAATGAACTCAAAGTAATCATGTAAACCAAATGCTTGCACCATGCATTAAAATCCTATAAAGGAAATCATGCATGTAACTTATTACTGCAAAATCTTCCTGTTGTATTTGCTCTTCAAATCTTCTCCTTGCACCCCCTTTCTTTCCTTTGCTTGTCCTTTTCTTGCTTACTTGTGTCCAAGTGCTCTTCATCTCTCTAAAGTTGTCCAAAGCTGAACACTAATGAAAAGTTATCTATTGTTTCTCAAATTCTTTTTATCGTTCATATTTGGTGTCTCCTCCTTTCCTTTTCTTCTTTCCTTAATTTTCCTTTCTCTCTTGAATTTCCCTTGCATGCATATTCTTGTCTCTTCATCTTCATTTTCTCATATTTTCCTTTATTTCTTTGAATTGATTGTCATTTATTGTCCCTTACCTTTTTCAAATTCCAATTCCAATTTCCATAGCCATTAATTAACCTCAAGTGATACCCACTTTACTGTTTTTCCATCCATTTAACTTGGAATATGTATCCCATGACCTTGTTCTTATGTTTTGTCTTTATAATGTCCTTCCATTTACATGGAAAATAAACCCAGGGTTGTTATAAACCCCTCCCTTGGAGGAAGATTGTCCTATGTGTTCTATGAAACTTCTAACCAGAAAACAAATGAAAACAAAACATATTACTTATTGGAGCTTTATAACATAGCTCGACGGAGATTATTCGAAATTTTGAATAATAAACACATATTCAATGGAGATTATCCTGATCATGTACTACTGCGGAATACATACACAATACATAAGCTCCTGTACATTGATCATCAATATAGCAGCATCAATAACAATAAAACATCAAGAGCATGCACACATTAACACAGTATGTAACCCGGGGAAAGCTTACAGCGGAAAACCCCACACTATCTGTATATTAATGATTGAGAACATGTAACATTACAAAAGTCAATACTTCTCACAAGTATCCAGCACTATCTCCACCTGTTACACACAATACAGCTCAGATTTGATCTCCAAATCTATTCCACTGCTTGCCTGCCTCCACTGCTCAATACCTGCTCAAGAATAGATGAGAATGGCTAAACCAAACTCGTATTTACCTCAAAAGAATCACTCACATTGGGAATCACGTGAGCAGAGGCTATAATCACTTGGTATTGGCCAATTCTCATTGGCATAACTCAATCTCATTGATTGTGTAAATCCTCATCCACAACTATAGTCACAACTCATAGCAATCTAATCCTCTAACACCTGTCGCTGCCGAACTGAACATGCACTGACATGCAACTAAGTTAACTGATGTATTCTTTAGTTGCACTATGGGTTAATAATTAGTTTAATAACTCATCATTAGTCTATTTGCAGTTAGACTAATTACAACTAGTTTAACCAAGTCAAACTGAACACAACTCCATCAACTCCACTATCAACTCCACCAAACTCAACTGATTGAGTTCTAACTGAAGTCATGCATGCAACAACTCAACTGGACCACAAAGAAAACGTATTTCCCTTCTGACAGCTGCATGTGCTAACATCTGTAGCTCAAACTGAAGTGCTCCAAGAGAATAAGATAAAGTTTATAGTCTAAATATTATTATAAGCTAATAATATTTGACTGCTCTATAATTAGAGTTGACAGTGTCACCATTGTTGTCTAAAAATAGAAGTCCATCTATTTTTGCCAACTTGACCAATCATCCATAAACAACAACCTGCAACTCATTGACATGATCCATATGTCTAAAAATAGACTTTGCGTCATAATTTTCCTGCAAGCATCAAAAGTTATCTATTGTTTCTCAAATTCTTTTTTATCGTTCATATTTGGTGTCTCCTCCTTTCCTTTTCTTCTTTCCTTAATTTTCCTTTTTCTCTTGAATTTCCCTTGCATGCATATTCTTGTCTCTTCATCTTCATTTTCTCATATTTTCCTTTATTTCTTTGAATTAATTGTCATTTATTTTCCCTTACCTTTTTCAAATTCCAATTCCAATTTCCATAGCCATTAATTAACCTCAAGTGATACCCACTTTACTGTTTTTCCATCCATTTAACTTGGAATATGTATCCCATGACCTTGTTCTTATTTTTTGTCTTTATAATGTCCTTCCATTTACATGGAAAATAAACCCAGGGTTGTTATAAACCCCTCCCTTGGAGGAAGATTGTCCTATGTGTTCTATGAAACTTCTAACCAGAAAACAAATGAAAACAAAACATATTACTTATTGGAGCTTTATAACATAGCTCGATGGATATTATTCGAAATTTTGAATAATAAACACATATTCAATGGATATTATCCTGATCATGTACTATTGCGGAATACATACACAATACATAAGCTCTTGTACGTTGATCATCAATATAGAAGCATCAATAACAATAAAACATCAAGAGCATGCACACATTAACACAGTATGTAACCCGAGGAAATCTTACAGCTAAAAACCCCACACTGTCTGTATATTAATGATTGAGAACATGTAACATTACAATAGTCAATACTTCTCACAAGTATCCAGCACTATCTCCAACTGGTACACACAATACATCTCAAATTTGATCTCCAAATCTATTCCACTGCTTTCCTGCCTCCACTGCTCAATACCTGCTCAAGAATAGATGAGAATGGTTGAACCAAACTCGTATTTACCTCAAAAGAATCACTCACACTGGGAATCACGTGAGCAGAGGCTATAATCACTTGGTATTGGCCAATTCTCATTGGCATAACTCAATCTCATTGATTGTGTAAATCCTCATCCACAACTATAGTCACAACTCATAGCAATCTAATCCTCTAACCCCTGTCCCTGCCGAACTAAACATGCACTGACATGCAACTAAGTTAACTGATGTATTCTTTAGTTGCACTATGAGTTAATAATTAGTTTAATAGCTCATCATTAGTCTATTTGTAGTTAGACTAATTACAACTAGTTTAACCAAGTCAAACTGAACACAACTCCATCAACTCCACTATCAACTCCACCAAACTCAACTGATTGAGTTCTAACTGAAGTCATGCATGCAAAAACTCAACTGACCCACAAAGAAAACGTATTTCCTTCTGACAGCTGCATGTGCTACATCTGTAGCTCAAACTGAAGTGCTCCAAGAGAATAAGATAAAGTTTATAGTCTAAATATTATTATAAGCTAATAATATTTGACTGCTCTATAATTAGACTTGACAGTGTCACCGTTGTTGTCTAAAAGTAGAAGTCCATCTATTTTTGCCAACTTGACCAATCATCCATAAACAACATCCTGCAACTCATAGACATGATCCATATGTCTAAAAATAGACTTTGCACCATAATTTGCCTGCAAGCCCACTTAGTGAAGGTGACTCTCTTCACTAAGCTCCATCATCTTGTTGCAATCTCAACACTCCCTCTCAACAAGGTATGGATTATCAGCAACCCCTATCCTACCTCGGTGGTATTTGAATTTGATCCTGGTGAGAGCCTTCGTCAGAATATCAGCATCCTGGTCCTCCATTGGAATGTATGAAAGTAACATGATCCTCCGCTGCACACAATCTCTAATATGATGGTACCTGATGTCGTCCATTGAGCTCCCTGCCCAGTCTACATCCTCCTATCTGTACCAAGATCCATATCCCAATGTGCCTCCGTTGAGCCTGCACACATGCGACTCCACCAACTATCGATAAACAATGGCATCCACTACCTCCACTGAAGTAGCATCCTCAATGACTCCGTTGAGGAACGTAGTCTTAACATCCATCTGATGGATGTGCCATCCCATTTGCACTGAGAGAGAAAGAATCGTCCATATGAAAGAATACCTTGCGACAGGTGCAAAGGTCTCCTCATAATCGATCCCCTCTATTTGTGAAAAGCCTCGGGCAACAAATCTTGCCTTTTACTTCTCCACACTCCCGTAAGTACCTGCTTAACTTTGTAGATCCATCTCAAACCCACTATTGATTTCCCTTCCGGTCTAGGAACAATCTCCCATGCACTGTTTCTGACAATAGAATCATACTCTTCCACCATGGCGTCTACCCATGTGGGATCCTCCACAGCTTCCTCGAAAGAGGATGGCTCAATCACAACACACTTGCTCATAAGATCCATGTATCCAGTGTACCGATCAGGTGACTGTCTCTGTCTACGTTGGGATGTAGGTGGTCCTAAAACTTTCTCTGCATCTTGAGCCAGTCGCTCAGCTTTTGTCATGCGCTTTCGCCCTCTGATGGTTGGCGCTGCTTGAGTGGTCTCTTCCACTCCATGAACCTTGTCCTGTGGCTGATCCACGTCCTAAAGCTCATCCTTAGGAACTAATAGCTCCTCATCTGCATGCAAGTGTAGCTCCCTCTCAAGCGAACACTTCATGGCTTTCTCCTCTTGAAATTTTATATCCCGTCGAACAACAGTTTTACCATTGTCTGGAAAATACACACAATAGTTGTGGGGCATATCAGTGTACCCCACAAGTATCCCAACTTCTGCGGCTGGCTCCAAATTCTTCCTAGCATCCTTCGTCACATGCATGTAAGCGTTAGCACCAAAAATCCTCAAATGAGAAAGATCAAGCTTCTTACGAGAATAAGCCTCGTTGGGTGTACTCATGCCAAGTATCTTATGAGGACAATGGTTCTGCACATAAACTGTTGTATTGCATGCTTCCGCCCACAAGTGAAGGGGTAGGCCCTGATCATGCAACATCGCCCATGCAGCACCCACGATCGTTTTGTTCTTCCACTCAGCTACCCCATAATGTTGTGGGTTATGGGGAGCTATGAGTTCTCTTCGAATCCCTTTTGCCTTGCAGAAATCCCTGAACTCATCCGAGATGTATTCACCACCATTATCGCTCCTAAGAGCCTTCACCTTCTTCCCCGACTCCTTCTCGACCAGTGCTTTGAATTCACAAAACTTTGAATATGTCTCACTCTTCTTCTGCATGAAGAAGATCCAGCACTTACGAGAGAAATTATCAACAAAAATCACATAATACCTGTGTTTTGTTGTCGAAGAAACTGAGAAAGGTCCACACACGTCTATGTGAATTATCTCAAGGATCGTCGTGGCGCGACTATCCTTCTCGTAAAAGGTGGCTTTCACAAACTTCCCCAAAGTACACCCCTTGCACTAATCTGACTGTGCAAGTGTGCCTTTAGGAAGCCCTGTAGTGATCTGTTGCAGTATCTTCAAGGCTCCATGGTGAAGGTGACCCAATCTCCTATGCCACAACTCGCCATCATCCCGGCTCACCAATCCTTCTGCGTTGCCTACCATTGCTACGCATCCATCTACATGCAACTGATAAAGGTTCCTTACTCGAACCCCTATCTTCCGAGTCTCACCAGTTGTCTTGCTGCGCAGGAAAGCTTTTCCCTTGCTGAAAACAACATCACAATACCCTTGTCTCTAACATCACCACAAAGTATAGATTCATCTTCAATCCTAGAACATGCATGAACTTCCTTCAATAGAAGGTTTACCAGACTCCCTCTCAAAGGAAATGGTACCGATACCGGTCACACTGTATCTACCATCATCACCCATCTCGATGTCCACTCCAAGATCTTTGTCCTCCATATCAGAAAACAAATATCTATCTCCCGTCATGTGAAAAGATGCACCACTGTCCAAGAACCACACTGATCCCATCACACTTGAAACCAAGCATGCAATCAATGAAAAATCAAGTTGAAACTGTGAGGCTAGAGTCTCTCCTACTGCAGATCCAGCAGCTTGCTTGTTCTTCTTCTTCTGCAGACAATTAGTGGCATAGTGTCTGTGCTGGTGACAGTGAAATCACTTCACCTTGGACATGTCCTGCTTCTTGCCTTTCGCACCAGACTGAGAAGCTTTCTTGCTCTTCCCTTTCTTTGCTTTAGCAACCAAAGTGCAATTTTCTTCATCATCTCCCTTTGATGAAGATCTGTCCCTGGTACTCCGCCTGATCTCCTCCTGCACAAGATTTGACCACAGTCTTTCCCAACGTGGCAATTTCTCCCGACCATTGACAGTGTCCTAATAGGAATGTCAACTCTTCAGAAGACTAAGGAGAGCCAAGCTCACCAAGTCCTCATCATCGACAGTAACCCCCACACTTCCCAACTCATCTCGACACTGAGTGAACTTCGTGAGATACTTGGGCATACTGTCACCCTTCTCGCATTTGATGTTTCTGAGTTTATCTTTGAGTGCTAGCTTCCTCTGATTTCTCTTGCTTTGGAATAATTATGTTAACGATTTCCATGTCAAATATGGAGTAGCCTTTCCATGGAGGCTGGACACAATGTGATCCTTCATGCCCTCCAACAGAATCCTTCGACATTTTGTGGTCTTCTTTTTCCAAGCATCAGCTTGAGTAGCATCAGTAGGCTTTGGGACATCTGTCTCTATGAAGTCCTTCAGCCCGTTATCATCCAATACTACCTCCATCCTGTCCTTCCATGCAATATAGTTCATACTTCCCTCAAGGGCATACTCCAATCGCAATCCTGTGAAAGACATCTTAGTTTTGACACCAAGAAAACACTGCTGCAAATTCGAATTCCACCAGCTCAAACTCAACCGCTTCGATCTAGATTCGTGAGAACAAAATATTTCTCATATAGAGATTGACGATATGGGCATTCACCGGATATCTCACCTTCCAAAGGAAGGATGAATCCAGAGGCTACCTGGCCCGATTACAGACTCTACCGGAAGAAATAGAATGTAAACACTTCCTGAATAGTAGATCTGATGATCAACAGCGCTGATACCATGTAGAAATTTTGAATAATAAACAAATATTCAATGGAGATTATCCTGAGCATGTACTATTGCGGAATACATACACAATACATAAGCTCCTCTACGTTGATCATCAATATAGAAGCATCAATAACAATAAAACATCAAGAGCATGCACACATTAACACAGTATGTAACCCGGGGAAAGCTTACAGCTGAAAACCCCACACTATCTGTATATTAATGATTAAGAACATGTAACATTACAATAGTAAATACTTCTCACAAGTATCCAGCACTATCTCCACCTATTACACACAATACAACTCAGATCTGATCTCCAAATCTATTCCACTGCTTGCCTGCCTCCACTGCTCAATACCTGCTGAAGAATGGATGAGAATGGTTGTACCAAACTCGTATTTACCTCAAAAGAATCACTCACACTGGGAATCACGTGATCAGAGGCTATAATCACTTGGTATTGGCCAATTCTCATTGGCATAACTCAATCCCATTGATTGTGCAAATCCTCATGCACAACTATAGTCACAACTGATAGCAATCTGATCCTCTAACACCTGTCCCTGCTGAACTGAACATGCACTGACATGCAACTGAGTGAAATGATGTATTATTTAGTTGCATTATGAGTTCATAATTATTTTAACAACTCACCATTAGTCTATTTTCAGTTAGACTAATTACAACTAGTCTAACCAAGTCCAATTGAACACAACTCCATCAACTCCACAATGAACTCCACCAAACTCAACTGATTGAGTTCTAACTGAAGTCATGCATGCAACAACTCAACTGACCCATAAAGAAAATGTATTTCCTTCTGACAGCTGCATGTGCCACATTTGTAGCTCAAACTGAAGTGCTCCAAGAGAATAAGATAAAGTTTATAGCCTAAATATTATTATAAGCTAATAATATTTGACTGCTCTATAATTAGACGTGACAGTGTCACCGCTATTGTCTAAAAATAGAAGTCCATCTATTTTTTCCAACTTGACCAATCATTCATAAACAGCATCCTGCAACTCATAGACATGATCCATATGTCTAATAATAGAAATAGTCTAAAAATAGACTTTGCGCCATAATTTGCCTGCGGGCCCACTTAGTGAAGGCAACTCCTTTCACTAAGCTCCATCATCTTGTTGCAATCTCAACAGATTGCTCAACTGTGAAGAGGATAAGGTGATTCTAACTCCACGATGGCACATAAAGAATGGTGAAATAACTATCTCTAACAAAATACATAGAGATGTCTTCTATTTATAATAATGGAAGACACTCAAAATTAGCTAAAAATAGTTATAACAAATATGTGGATAATAAATTTTATGTGAACTAGCAAGCCACAATAATTGTCTTATCAAGAAAAGGAGCATTGGACAATCCCAACAATAAGACCCTCCCTTACGTGAAACATAGGAAGTAAGACCTGATAAGGTACCTTAGTACAAACTCTCGTAAACAAGAAAAGGAGAAAAACTTGTAGGCAAAAAATCCTCTCGAAAGGATAGAAAGTTGGAATTATCAAATAAGTATGAAGCAAGAACTGTAGATCCCACAATGATCCACTAAATGAATTATAAGTACAAAATCTCACTCCAATCAGGAAGTACCAAAAGCATGAAGATGAAAGCCATAAAACCTCAATGACCTTGGCTGATCTCAGAAGTAGAATATGTTGCAGAGGCACAAGAAGGAAAGCATTGGCCACCACCTCATAAATGATTCAAATAGGCATAGCTAAAGAACCATAACAAGGGATTCAATCAAAAGAGACATCATCATCCAACCAATTAACAATGAGGTATGTCAATATGGAGAATTCAGCTCAAACATAATACAACAACACTCACAAAGATGTAAAAACATTGTTACCATCAAAATTTATCAAAGAAATTAAAAAGAAACAAAGCAATGACAACAATACCTATCATCATCTAGCTTATGCCCCTGAAACTCAACTAAGGGACTAACAACAATCAAAAATCTATTTTAACATCATCTCTCCCCCTTGAAATAAAACTAAGTGAGCAACAAAATCCTACAACAAATAATAGGAATGCTCTATTACTCCACGACTAATGAGACACAATCTTATGAAGTCTACAAACATCTATTCAAATGATTCCATGACCACCCATCAATCTTGTCACAATCAATCCTTATAGTAGAAATTGTTCCATAGTTAAACCTTTCTCCTTATTTTTGCAATAGTTTGATTACATAATCAACAACATTATGATTCTTAGATAAAGTCCTATTTTTCGTATGAGGATGTTGATCCAGGTGGATATTGGTGGCCACCTGCGTATACCACTTGGACCCCCAACACTATTTCCTTTCAATTTCCTAATTTCTAGCATAATTTACTATTTTGGCAATTTTTCTAGTTTTTAACTTCTAGAGTTGCTTTAAGGCCCTAAACAACGATTTTTTTGGAAATGGACAAACCCCTAGCCCATGGCATAGGTTTATAGTTAAAAAAAAAAAAATCCTCGGGTAGATCTTTTTAATGAGGTATCTTACGCATCAAACAAAGGTCATATGCTAAAGTTAAGACCCTAGGAAGTTGATGTACCAACAAACTCCAATGAGGCCCACAAACTTTTGTTGCTTCATCTCCTAGGGTTAGCTTTTTGGATGTTTATGGTTTTCCATTGTTTCTCAATAATAAAAAAATCCTCTAAGCCTCATTGTAACATAGTTTGGAAGGCATGTAGTTGTCACATCTCTTCTCATAGATTAGCTACCATCACTTGAGCTAGTTTGTTTCTCTTATGTATGTAAACAATTCTCAACAGTTGTTATTTTATTAATTGAAATTATGTTTCTTTGCATATTTTTGTTTTGGTTTGAATCTCTATTTCATTTTGTTGCAACATAAATATGGATCAGATGTTATCGTGGGTTAAAATATCTATTCCACATACTCAAATCCTAATGCAAAAACAAGAGGACAAGATTTTACAATAGAAACATTTTAATTTACAATGACACTATAAACCAATTTATCATTCCATGCAACATGATTAGCAGAGGACAACTCCTCAAAAAAGTTAGTTTGAACTCCACTTGCAAAGAAAGAAACCTTCTCGAATTCAATGGAATTAACTATAGGTAGTGGCTTAGAAGTAGCAGCATAACCAAGACCTATTTTAGATGTTTTCACTTTGGGAGCAATAGGAACATAAATCCCTTGTCTATTTTTTTCATGTCCTCCTCTCGTATATCCCATTTTAATTGACAATCGAGAGCCAATACTAATAGTATGTTTTTCAAAACTAGGTGACAGAAAAGCATGTGATGAGTCAAAATTATCAACATTAGGCTTTTCGTAAACAACAAGGATACAATAAATATCATGAAGGGTAGACGAAGTTGAGCCTAGCAACTCAACAACAACATTCTCCTTCTCAACTTTGTGTAGGTGACTCACTTCATGCTCAAGGTTCTGCTTTCATTCTTGTAAGCCTTGTATAATCTTGTTCTTCTCAGTCAACTGCAGAGACAATGAATCACAATCATCTTTCAAACTTTGAGATTGATAATATATATATATATATATATATTCACGAAAAGAGTAAGCTTCTTCATGAAGAATTTCCATAGAGGGTTTTAAATAAGAAGCCTCTCTAGTTCATTGGCCATTTTTTTCCTCCAATCTACAAAATTTCTTCTTCAATATAGCATTTTTTAAGTGAGATAGAGACTCAAATTCCTCTAGAAAGTCAATCTTGGTAAAAATTCATCTAAAAGTTTCTAGAAATGCTTTCCCATGGTTGATTATATATTATCAACCTTCTTGATTTTCTTAGTGATGGTAGTTTGGAGCCGATTTTCAGGTGTTGCATTCCCTACTTGTAATACAACAACAATAGACTAGAAATTAAGAACCTCATTACAATTTTGTTCAACTACCTTCTTCTAAATTAGTTCCTACAAACGTTTACCTATTGTGAAAGAATTGATCATCCCACAATAATTTGGCAAGTGAAATCAATAGCAAAGAAACCCCTGGAATCTTGTGTAAATAGATCTCGTCAAAAAACACAAATCTAATTCTTGAGAGCTAAAGGCCACAATATGCAAGCAATGAAGGGCCACACCAATAAAACTAGAATAGGTTGTGTACCATGTTGAACCAAGTTGTCCTTCTAAAGTTGAATAGACTAATAAAATTTGCAGTGACCAAATATTTGGACCAGAAAAGCAAAGCACTAGATGGATATATGTGAGAAGTACATGCTAAAAACTACAATTAATTATTATAATTGTAAATAATGTATAGTATCTACAAAAAAAAAAAATCTAGCCCAATATGCAAATCAAACAATAAAATCTCGAAAATCCAAAGAAAAACTTCTCGTATATTATAAAGATATGCCAAGATTTGAGTTTGTGAATGTTGTGGCATTAGAGGCTAAAAAATCATAGGATGCATTAGAAAATGTGGAAAATCTAAATGAAGAAGGGATTATTTTCGTTTCCACAATTTATGACAATGAAAGGTTAGGTACACCATATACACAATATGTACATAGCCATGATGCCTACAAACATGCAAGTAATGAAAGTTGATTGCTAAAGTGAATTTGATTTTCCGACATGATCTACACATAATGGTGGTGGAAGCCTAATATGCAATAGATATAGAACAAAGACTACAATATAGGTGGGATAAGAGCCACTACCCACCTACAATTTAAGAGATTTGAGAATTCAAATGCAAATTTTCCACCTATTTTCCATAGTTAAACCTTTCTCCTTATTTTTGCAATAGTTTGATTACATAATCAACAACATTATGATTCTTAGATAAAGTCCTATTTTTCGTATGAGGATGTTGATCCAGGTGGATATTGGTGGCCACCTGCGTATACCACTTGGACCCCCAACACTATTTCCTTTCAATTTCCTAATTTCTAGCATAATTTACTATTTTGGCAATTTTTCTGGTTTTTAACTTCTAGAGTTGCTTTAAGGCCCTAAACAACGATTTTTTTGGAAATGGAAAAACCCCTAGCCCATGGCATAGGTTTATAGTTAAAAAAAAAAAAATCCTCGGGTAGATCTTTTTAATGAGGTATCGTACGCATCAAACAAAGGTCATATGCTAAAGTTAAGACCCTAGGAAGTTGATGTACCAACAAACTCCAATGAGGCCCACAAACTTTTGTTGCTTCATCTCCTAGGGTTAGCTTTTTGGATGTTTATGGTTTTCCATTGTTTCTCAATAATAAAAAAATCCTCTAAGCCTCATTGTAACATAGTTTGGAAGGCATGTAGTTGTCACATCTCTTCTCATAGATTAGCTACCATCACTTGAGCTAGTTTGTTTCTCTTATGTATGTAAACAATTCTCAACAGTTGTTATTTTATTAATTGAAATTATGTTCTTTGCATATTTTTGTTTTGGTTTGAATCTCTATTTCATTTTGTTGCAACATAAATATGGATCAGATGTTATCGTGGGTTAAAATATCTATTCCACATACTCAAATCCTAATGCAAAAACAAGAGGACAAGATTTTACAATAGAAACATTTTAATTTACAATGACACTATAAACCAATTTATCATTCCATGCAACATGATTAGCAGAGGACAACTCCTCAAAAAAGTTAGTTTGAACTCCACTTGCAAAGAAAGAAACCTTCTCGAATTCAATGGAATTAACTATAGGTAGTGGCTTAGAAGTAGCAGCATAACCAAGACCTATTTTAGATGTTTTCACTTTGGGAGCAATAGGAACATAAATCCCTTGTCTATTTTTTTCATGTCCTCCTCTCGTATATCCCATTTTAATTGACAATCGAGAGCCAATACTAATAGTATGTTTTTCAAAACTAGGTGACAGAAAAGCATGTGATGAGTCAAAATTATCAACATTAGGCTTTTCGTAAACAACAAGGATACAATAAATATCATGAAGGGTAGACGAAGTTGAGCCTAGCAACTCAACAACAACATTCTCCTTCTCAACTTTGTGTAGGTGACTCACTTCATGCTCAAGGTTCTGCTTTCATTCTTGTAAGCCTTGTATAATCTTGTTCTTCTCAGTCAACTGCAGAGACAATGAATCACAATCATCTTTCAAACTTTGAGATTGATAATATATATATATATATATATATTCACGAAAAGAGTAAGCTTCTTCATGAAGAATTTCCATAGAGGGTTTTAAATAAGAAGCCTCTCTAGTTCATTGGCCATTTTTTTCCTCCAATCTACAAAATTTCTTCTTCAATATAGCATTTTTTAAGTGAGATAGAGACTCAAATTCCTCTAGAAAGTCAATCTTGGTAAAAATTCATCTAAAAGTTTCTAGAAATGCTTTCCCATGGTTGATTATATATTATCAACCTTCTTGATTTTCTTAGTGATGGTAGTTTGGAGCCGATTTTCAGGTGTTGCATTCCCTACTTGTAATACAACAACAATAGACTAGAAATTAAGAACCTCATTACAATTTTGTTCAACTACCTTCTTCTAAATTAGTTCCTACAAACGTTTACCTATTGTGAAAGAATTGATCATCCCACAATAATTTGGCAAGTGAAATCAATAGCAAAGAAACCCCTGGAATCTTGTGTAAATAGATCTCGTCAAAAAACACAAATCTAATTCTTGAGAGCTAAAGGCCACAATATGCAAGCAATGAAGGGCCACACCAATAAAACTAGAATAGGTTGTGTACCATGTTGAACCAAGTTGTCCTTCTAAAGTTGAATAGACTAATAAAATTTGCAGTGACCAAATATTTGGACCAGAAAAGCAAAGCACTAGATGGATATATGTGAGAAGTACATGCTAAAAACTACAATTAATTATTATAATTGTAAATAATGTATAGTATCTACAAAAAAAAAATCTAGCCCAATATGCAAATCAAACAATAAAATCTCGAAAATCCAAAGAAAAACTTCTCGTATATTATAAAGATATGCCAAGATTTGAGTTTGTGAATGTTGTGGCATTAGAGGCTAAAAAATCATAGGATGCATTAGAAAATGTGGAAAATCTAAATGAAGAAGGGATTATTTTCGTTTCCACAATTTATGACAATGAAAGGTTAGGTACACCATATACACCATATACACCATATGTACATAGCCATGATGCCTACAAACATGCAAGTAATGAAAGTTGATTGCTAAATTGAATTTGATTTTCCGACATGATCTACACATAATGGTGGTGGAAGCCTAATATGCAACAGATATAGAACAAAGACTACAATATAGGTGGGATAAGAGCCACTACCCACCTACAATTTAAGAGATTTGAGAATTCAAATGCAAATTTTCCACCTATTATCAATTAAATAAAAACAAAAATGGCCACAACCCTTAACATCCCCAAAAATGCCCTATGGATCTGGTGAAGAAGCCACCATTTGGATTGGCATGACCCACATACAGTTGAAGCGGGTTGTAGATGACTTGGGAGAAGGAAGTGCCATGATAATTTTTCATTAATTAAAGTCAAACAGTTCACCCACCAAAAATTACTGAAAATGATCGTATATTAATGGGATATGAACAAGATCCAATTGACAAATAGAACACTTTGAATGGATGCTTTGTGAGCTTGTTGTGTAAGAGAATACATAGAGATTCAAAAAAATGTTGCACAATCACGAATATGTCAAATACAAGAAGTGGAGAAAACCTAAATAAATATAACCTCACAATAAGATTGAAACCCCTCAAATATGTTTATATATCTAGAATCAAAAAAAATACGAGAGCCAATTAGAAAAAAAAGATATAGCCAAGTAGGAAATGCTCACTCTAATACCATGTAATATTTTTGCTTTAGTCACAATGTATAAAAATTACATGGATGTGTCTTCCATTTGTAACAATAGAAGAGTTCTGGAGTTAGCTAAAGATAGCTATGAAAATTGGGTAGATAAGGACTCCTACATGATCTTAAAAGTCATAATAGTTTTATTATCGAGAGAAGGAGTGTTGGAAAATCCTAGCACTAACAAATAGTTAGTTTAGAATTGTGACAATTATAAAATTCAACAACTAAGTAAATTGTTTGGAAAAAAACATTAACACCTTTCTTTAAGCGAAATGTAGAATGTAAGGAAAAGAAGACAGAAAAGAGCCTTGGAAAGGAGGCTTGCTATAATATCTATGTACATCTCTAATTACAGAGAAAATAAGAAGAAATAGTGGAAATATTCCTCCTAAAAAGGGAGAAAGAAACATAAAAAAATATGAAGGAAGAAAGAATCAAGATGACCTCAGAGGACAATTTCCTTCAATAGACCATAAAATGAAAAGATTCCAAAGGTTCAGTGAACATCACTACAAGTTTCCTTTTAATAGACAAACAATTCAAGATGACAACACTATAGTGGATGAGTTATCAAATGAAATGCATGTGAATCTCAATGTGTTTTGTCATTCAATTCTCTATTAGGACATGAGAAATATATTTGGCACTTTAATGATCAGACAAAAGAGTAGTGGAATAATCATGCTGAATTAAAAACATGACTACTAATCTGCAAATTACAACACATATTCCAATGGGTGCTAGCTATTATCTACATTCATAATATGTTTTTACTGAATCAACCATCGATATTATTGAATTTTTGTTCGATGAATTATTAAAATTGGTAATGCATTTTGTTGGAGCGTGTATAAGTGGGTCATCTTTTTTCACCAAGTCATTCAATGGATATTATTTTCCAAGGAGAAAAAATATTTCTATTAGCAAAGAAATTTTTGGTCACTTCATTTGGAAAAGGATGTTGTTAGGCCCCTATACTACTAGTGTAAATCCTTATTGTTATTAGTACAACCCCCTTATTATATTGTTGTACCCATGTAGTCCCCATATTGTTACTATTTTGCCCCATAGAAGCCCACCATTGTTATTATTGTGCCCTTACATTATTATTGTTATGTCAACTCTGATTACATTATGACCCCTTAGACTCCTATATATAGAAAGGAGGTATTTTCATTTGTATCATCCAAGAATTGTTCATTTGTGTAATGTAAAGGAGGTCCCCCCTTGAAGAGGCTTATTTCTAAGGCGTTCATCTATCTTTTGTATCTTTTTGTGAGCTGGTTTCATAACATTTGGTATCAGAGCTTTGGATTCTAGTGTTTTTGGTAGAAATTTCACCTATAGAACAAACCAATATATGCAATGTCCTAAAGCATAATACTTGTTCTACTTCTACAAAACATTAAGCGGAAGCATAATCGAATTCATGAGCAACATCAAGTAGAAACATGCATAACTGATCAAGAGAAATAATCGCACATAACACAAGATATATCCGGGGGAAAGCACCAGCATAAAACCCCAACCATGTATTATCAATCAAGTGGAAATGCTCTTCACAATACAAAAAGAATTAGCTCTCAAGCTATTCAGTTCTCAATGAAGTTATGAAGATATGAGTAGATGTCTCACAAACCAACCAAACCCTGTATATAAAGGCTTTACCTATGGTCCAATTCCTATTTCCTTGCATAGTTTACTTAGGAAATCATAGCAAAAGCATATGCAATTAATTTCAAACATACCAAGTTAACCAATGGTCCAACTATGCAATCCTTGAGGACATTAGTTCCTCAACCATGCAAAAACTACTTACTAGAAATAGTTAAGCATATAATAGTACATTATCCCACATCTAATCTCAACTGGGTCTCTGACAGAATTGACATGCAACAGTTATCCATGAGTGAATCCTCAGTTATCTAAAATAATAGTTGTCACATGCATGCAAGAATTAACAAACTATATTTTATTATTTTAACAACTTGTTAAAATAATCTAACTGGACTTAACTAGTTAGAACTAAGTCAACTGATTCTCTCATTACAGAACTCATACTTATTCCCTCAATCAGTGGAGTAAATTAAGGATAAATTCCTCAATTAGTGGGACAACTCATGTGCATGCTCACATAGACTTAAAATTCAAATTTCCTTAACTAATTGACTCAACTGAATTAATAATTAATATTTCCAGCTCCTATTAAGGCCAAAATTAATTTTACTTCCTATAGATAGACTAGGGACTGCTATAAATAGGAAGGGACCCAGAAATGCTATTTTAAAAACTTTCTATTTTTCACAATTTCACCTTTCACCCAATGTGGCCAATGACCTCACTCGCCAAACTGCTATTTTTAGACATGCTATTTTTCGCAGGTCTATTGTTAGCACATTCTAAATTTAACATTTCTTGTTGCACATTTTTCAACACTCCCTCTCAACAAAAAAGGCTTTCTCTCAAACCCAATCCTGTAACTCTAGAATGTTCTACATCCAACACATCTACCTAGTCCACTTGCTCCAACAACACTTGGAACAAAAACACTCCCAACTAACCACTCTGTTGGGCTAGGAACATACTTTGATCCTAAAGCTCTACTTGCTACTAACAAGTGCTCCCTCTTTGACATCTGCGCTACTGCAACATCTCCATGCATCTTGCACCATTGCATGTAGGAATTTACAGGGTAAGTTCCTCAGACAGAACACCAAAAGGACACCGCTCACAAACAGATCACAGATCAATACACCAGTATTT
>APFE030204760.1:0-34496 GCA_000404065.3 Pinus taeda
TGCATATGGAACTTTAGACATATATCCATGTCTTCTTGGGTCTTTGGGCACATTTCCTTACTAAGTTTGAAATGGCTAGCAAAAGGTGTACTAACTGGTTTTGCATTGTGCATATTAAATCTTTTCAACACCTTCTGTATGTACTCATTCTGAGACAATGTTAATTTACGATTTTTCCTATCTCCGGTTATTCTTATACCAAGGATTTGTTTTGCAGCTCCCAAATCCTTCATTGCAAATGAATTTGCCAATTTTCTTTTGAGAACATTTATTTCCTGCATGTTAGACCCTGCAACAAGCATGTCATCTACATACAATAACAATATAATATAGCTGCCATCATTTTACTTTCTCAGATAAACACAATGATCAGAGTGACATCTAGTATAACCTTGTTCAGACATAAACTTGTCAAATTTTAGATACCACTTCCTTGGAGCCTGTTTTAAACCATACAAGCTCTTCTTCAACCTGCACACTAATTTCTCCTTCCCTTTTACCTCATATCCTTGTGGCTGATGTATATATATCTCTTCCTACAAATCCCCATGGAGAAAGGCTATCTTTACATCTAACTGCTCAAGATGAAAATCTTCAACTGCCACTAGACTTAAAATAGTTCTGATTGAAGTCATTTTAACAACAGGAGAAAATAATTCATCAAAATCAATACCTTTCTTCTCTACAAACCCCTTCACCACAAGTCTATATTTGTACCTTTGTTTTCCTCCATCTTCTTCCTTTAGCCTGTAAACCCATTTCTTATGCAATGTAGTTTTACCTGCAGGCAACCTGACTAAGTCCCAAGTCTGGTTATGCATTGAGGAGTCCATCTCTTCTTCCATGGCTACCTCCCACTTCTTCCTGCTTTCAACCTGATTGCTTCTTCATAACATTCAGGTTCACCAGAATCAGTCAACAATAAATAATATAATGAAGGAGAGTATTGTTCATGGGGTCTACTTATCTTGGTAGATCTTCTAACACCACTCTCAGGTGTTTACGGTGCCTGTTTCTATTGTGGTGGTTGCTATTGTTGTGGTTTTTTATTATTATTTTTTTCAGGCACCTTTACTTTTTTAGTGATTTCATCAAGGATTACATATTCCTTGTTTCTTTTTCCTGTTACTTTTCCTGCTACTAATTCTTATACAAGACCTTTTCATTGAATATTACATCTCTGCTCCTAATGATTTTATGATTTTCATAATCATATAAGCAATAACCAAAATCATTAACACCATATCCAATAAAGGTACATTTTTTTGACTTTGCCTCAAGCTTTGTTCTATTTTCTTTATTAATATGGACAAAGGCCTCACAACCAAAAGGCTTTAAAAAAGAGTAGTTTACCTTTTTCCTATACATGCTTCCTCTGGAACACCACCATCCAAGGAACTTGAAGGCCCTCTGTTTATTAGATAAACAGCAGTATCTACAACATCTGCTCAAAACTGTAAAGATAAACCTGCATGCAATCTCATGCACCTTGCACGCTCCATGATTGTTCTATTCATCGTTTCTGACACGCCATTTCCTTGCGGTTTTCTCGGAACTGTCTTCTCTCTGCAAATTCCATGCTCTAAACAGTACTTATCAAACTCTTTGCTGCAATATTCACCTCCATTGTCTGATCTGAGATGCTTCAATTTCAACCAAAGCTTTCCATTTCTTGAAAGTATCAAATATATCGGATTTATTCTTAATGCAATAAATCCAAGTTTTTCTAGTTGCATCATCAATAAAAGTAACATAATAACGAGAGTCACCGAGAGAGGATACCTGAGAAGGTCCCCATACATCTGCATGCACAAGCTCTGATTTTCCACTCTTCTTTTCTTTCCCAACTCTGAGTAATCTGACTCTCTTCTATTTTCCATAAATGCAATTCTCGCAGAAGTCCAAATCAACATTCTTCAAACCCGACAACAAATTCCTTGAGTGAAGAATCTTCATCCCCTTTTCACTCATGTGTTCGAGCCTATGATGCGATAATGCTACATTTGCTCCTTTGGAAGTTAAAGCATTAACAGAGTTAGAAATACCATTGCATAAATACAATGTACCAACCTTTTCACCTTTGGATATTACCAGGGCTCCTTTGGTGACCTTCCAAGCTTTATCTGTGAAAGTTTTCACACAACCTTCATCGCCTAACTGCCCTATTGAAATCAGATTTTTCTTTAGACATGCCTTAACTCCTTTAGTAGCCATTCTGCTGTTTTACAAGAACCTTACTCATTCCAACAATTTTACACGATTTATCATCACCCAAACGAACTTGTCCAAAATCTCCTTGAACATAGTCATGAAAGTATTTCTTATCAGGTGTGGCATGGAATGAGGCCCTTGAATCTACCACCCAGGAATCAGTAATATTTTCGAAAGAAAGAATCAAAGCATCTTGTAACACCTCAACTGTCACATTTGCTTCATGATTGTTATCTTGCTGTGCATCTCCTTCTTTTCCCTTCCAAGATCATAGTCTTTTTTTAGGTGTCCTTTTTTTTTGCATTTCTAGCACACTATCCCCGATCTGGACTTGGATCTGCCTTTCCTTGATTTACTGCGATATCCTGAACTCTTTCCTCTTTCCATTTTTATTTCCCTAGACTCTACACTCAAAGCATTACTCAATGTCTCACCAAAGCTTTTCCATCGCATTTCGTTGCTAAGGATAGCACCGACAACATCATCAAACTTTAAAGTATTAGATCCAGACATAGAGTTACTAATGGCCATTACTAAACCATTCCAACTTTCTGGCAATGAGCACAAGAATAACAGAGCTCTAACTTCATCATTAAAGTTTACCCCTAGAGAACATAACTGACTTGTAACAACATTAAAATCATTTAAATGGTCTGCAACAAATGTACCTTCCAACATCTTCATATTAAATAAATGTTTCATAAGAAATACCTTGTTTGAGGCCGAGGGTTTTTCATATAGTTTCTCCAACACCTTAATAAAACCCTTTGTTATTGTTTCCTTCGAAATGTTGACGGTGACCGATGCTATGAGGCACAACTGTATTGTTCTGAGTACCTTTCTATCGAGAAGGTTCCATTCTTCATCTGTCATACCCGTCGACATCTTTGTTTTTCCACCCAATGGTAGGTATAGATATTTCTGATACAGATAATCTTCCATTTGCATCTTCCACAGTGAGAAGTTTTGGCCATAAATTTTCTCAACCCTAAACTTACCATCTTCCGCCATTGTTCCCACTCAAACAAGGAACCCTTATTTCCTGTGAGTTTATCAGCCAAATAGACCTTCGGCTCTAATACTAGTTGTTAGAAAATATATATATTATGGAACAATGGAACACATAAAATATTGCAGAATTATAAACAAAAAAAACACATTAAACAAGAGAGACACAGATATATGTGGTTCACCTAGTTTGGGCTACATCCACCCCAAACATCCAGTCCTTCCTTTTTATTATCTAGCAAAATGAAGAGACACAACCTACAGTAGATCCACTATAATATCCGCTGTTTTCTCTCACAGTCTCACCTCTTTGTTTCTCGCTCAGAGAATACACATCTATTACACAGCCTCAAATACAATGTCCTCATACAAAGAGAGGGGTTGCCTTCTAGGGCAAAAAACCCTAAACTAAACATAAATTCTACCATCAGATCATCCGCCTAATGAACGACCTAGATTGACTAGAAATTACTATACTTTTACAAGGCAGTTTTACATTTTCTTTTAGCTTTGGGGGCGCTGCCCCTGAGCCCCCGCCGAGGGACCACTAGCCCTCAGACCTCCCATCTGGGGGGGATCAACCCCCCCGAACCCCGACGAAGGGGACAAGTCCCCCCACACCCCCCCACATTGAGGGTGTACAAACTTCTCGGGGTATACATCTGCCTGAAAAAAAGACCTCTAAACAATCATGCTCCACACACAACTATCATGCCATTTTTCTCTTTGTTGTTGAATAAGTGAAATATGATGAAAAGCTAATAGCCGAATTTCATCCAATTCATTTATTTGTTGTAATTTTTTAATCTGTGCTTCATTCAAATCCAACCCTACTTCTTGGGCTATCCTCAATGTCTGAATTTCAAATTATATGGGGAAGATAGGTTCCTTGCCAAACACTAGCTGATATGGGGAGTATCCTATGTTATTCCTCCAAGTCATGCGATATGCCCACAGGGCTTCTAGAAATCAGGTAGCCTAGTCACGTCTACAAGGTGACTGTCTTTGTTAGAATGGCCTCGATTTCTTTGTTGGTACTTTCTATCTGGCCGTTTTCCTGCGGGTGGTATGGAGATGTGATTCTGTGCAAAATGTGATGATTTTTTAGTGTAGCAGCAATATTATGGCCTACAAATTGTGGCCCTCCATCTATAATTATTTCTTTGGGCAAGCCATACCGCATGAAAATTTGGAAAATAAAATGGATTACTGTGTCCTTTGTTTCCCTTGGTAATGCTTCTGCCTCCACCCATTTAGTCACATATTCTGTTACAACTAGGATATATGACTTTTGATTAGATGATGGATTTATTGGTCCAATGAAATCTAACACTCAACATTCAAAAGGTTCGATGACTAACTATGGATGTAGGGGAATCTCATCAGTTGGGCTAGGGCGGCCCATCCTTTGGCAGCTGTCACATGCCTAGACAAATTTCTTGGCGTCCTTAAAAATGGTGGGCCAATAATAGACCATCTGTAAGATTTTACGTCCAGTCTTGCAGTCTACAAAGTGTCCACCGCAAGGTCCATCATGGAAAGATTTTAGGATATCGTAGATTTCGTCTTCCTTGACACACCTACGGATATGCATATCGACTCCTGTGTGGAAGAGGTATCCTCCTATATAAGAGAACCGAGTGTTGTATTGTCCTATTAATTTTCTTTCTCTGGGTGTTAGGTGTTTGGGTAGTTTTCTCATTGCTAAGTAATTTGTGGCATCTGTGTACCATGGTGTTTTCATGGTCACAACAAATAGGTGCTCATTGGGGAACTGGTCTTCTACTGCCACTACGTCATCTGTTCTTGGCACACGTGAGAGGAAGTCTACCACTAGATTTTCCTTTCCTAGTCGATCCTTGATTGTTATGTCAAATTCCTACAAAAGGATTAACCATCGTGTCACTTTTCCATGTGTAATAGATTTATTAGCTAAATATTTGATAGCAGAGTGATCAATATACAGGACCACAGGGTATCTTATTATATAGTGTCTGAATTTTTTAATAGCATAGATTACAACTAGAAACTCTTTCTCAGACACTATGTAATTCAACTCAGTAGGGGTTAAATTTTTGCTAATGTAATATATCGCATAGGGCTTCTTGTCTTCTTCTTGGCCAAGAAATGCTCCAATGGTCGTATCTGATGCATCAGACAAAATATGGAATGGTAAATCCCATTTCGGGCCCCATATACTGGGGCTATTGATACTAATCGTTTTAATTCTACAAAGGCAATGTCACATTTGTCATTCCATATAAAATCGATATTTCCTGTCAAAGCATATAATGGTGTAGCAATTTGGGAGAATTTTTTTTATAAATCTTCGATAATATCAAGAAAATCCAAAATAACTACGTACCTTAGTTTGAGTGTAGGGGGTAGGTAGTAAGAGGATTACCTGAATTTTTGCTCGATCTACCTGAATTCCAGCTGCTGAGATGTAATGACCCAGGATTAGGTCTTCGGTCATCATCATGTGGCATTTCTCGTGTCTTAAGTAGAGCCTAGTAGCAATGCATCTTCCAGGACTTTCTCCAATGTCTATAATGCCTGCTCAAAGTCATTACCATAGGGTGTAAAATTGTCCATTTACACCTCTAATCCCTTGTTTATCAAGTCTACGAAAATATTGAGTATGGCTCTTTGGAATGTAGTAGGTGCATTGCACAGTCCGAAATGTAATACCCTGTAAGCAAACATCCCCCAGGGGCAGGTGAAGGTAGTCTTATCTTGGTCTTCAGGGGAAATTTGGATTTGGTTGTAGCCACTAAAACCATCCAGGAAAGAGAAGAATTTTTTACCTGCCAATGTGTCTAGGACCTGGTCGATAAACGGAAGGGGAAAATGATATTTTTCAATTGCTTTGTTAAGCTCTCTATAATCAACACATATATGCCACTTCCCATTCTTTTTTGGAACCACAAATAATGGATAAACCCATTTACTATCAGATATAGGATAGATGAAATTTAAATCTAATAGTTTTTGTAGTTCGTCTTTAAAAACATCCTTTAGGTGAGGGTTTAATCTTTGTTGAGGTTGTCGAATGGGTCTCGCATATTTTTTAGTGTAGATGTGGTGCATACATAATTGGGGGTCAATCCCTTTCATATCTAGGTAATCCCAAGCGAAAGCCCCTTTATATTTCCTAAGGATTTGGATAAGCCTCTGCTGCTGGTCATCACTCAGGTTGTTGTTAATGTTAAGGACTTTCCCTGGCTCAATTTCAATGGGTTTGTTGTTAGAGACAATTGTTGTTGGTATTGTTTGGTCATTGATATCTTTTAAAGGACCTTCTTCAATTTCGTTATCCAGGGCTACTTTAATCATGTGACATTTTAGATTAGATACGACAGTTGGGTGGTTAATGTAAATGTTAATAATGTCATCTTCTGTTTGATTCTTAAATTCAAGAGCATCTGTTATAGTTAGTGGTGATCAAATATTTTCGGTTAAATATGTTACAGGTTGCTTCCTAGTTTTTATTATAGTTAGGCTTCGCTGAGCTAGAGGATATAAAGCTAGGTTCTTCAAATTATTTCCTCTGGCTGTAGTCATACTGCCTGTTCGATAGCTTATATAAGCATTTGTGTTTGCTAGCCAAGATCTTCCTAATATTAGAGGATGTCCATCTAATCAGTTTCTAGGATTAATAATCAAGAAATCTCCTGGGTACTCCCAAGAATCTATAGACACCATTACATCCTATAATTTCCCTTCTAGTTTAATAATTGATTGTTCAACAAGTTCCAGCAAGGTTGTAGTTGGATTTAAGGCTGTATTTCCAAGTCTCTAACAGGTTGTTGTTGTGAGAATATTAATGGCTGCCCCTAGATCGACTAAGGCATTGGGAAAGGAACATCCATTTATTTATACTGTGACAATAGGGTTTCCTGGGTCCTCATATTTCACTAGTATCTCTTTGCCTAATAATAAATCATACAAAGTTCTGACTACGTGGACAATTGGTGTAACTTTTATTTTCCTCGTAGGATTTTTGGTACACAATTCATTAATGGTTTTTGCATAGATTGCAATGTCCTGAATGGCCTGGAGGAGGGGTATTTTTACACAAAGATTTTAATTCTCCTAGGAGATCGAAGTCAGGGTATTCGATTGGGTGAGGTATAATCAATCTTTCTAGGAATGGCAGAGAAAAGGTAATAGTTTGTTTATGGATTTTCTTCTTGACTGTATTCCCCCTTTGACGTGTTTGTTCTATAGGTAGTGATTCTTCCAATTGTATATTTTTATCATCCTCTGGCTTAATTATTCGTCCAGACCTTAATTTGAGTTCATTACATTCTCTTAACTCAGTTTCTAGATCCAGACCTTCAATAATTTGTATGGATTGGATTGGTCTGTTGTTAGGATTTGGGTTGGGCTGGGCTGTGAGTTGCAGTTGTAGATTGGGTTGAGGATTCTGCTACAACGTGTAAGGTATTGGTAGCATAGGTTGAGGTAGAGGGATTGTCCCTACTGGCTGGGTTGTAGGCCTTTTCTAGCTTGATTACCAGTTTTGGTTTTGTGAAGTGGAGGGGGACCAATTTGATGGATATGGATTGTTTTGCCAGAATGGTGGAAAGTAAGAGGAATTTGGGCAACTATTGTTTGGATTTAACTGATTGGACCAAGGTGGCATATAAAATGCTTGTGGTGACCAATTAGGAAAAGGTGGATGGTTCTACCATGTACCCCCTGTGTATTGCTAAGTATTATATTGTGAAGGCTAAAAGAATGAAGATGGGTTCACTAATTTAATAGGTAGACTGGTTCCACTTCTTCCTCTGCCTCTTTGAAGACCACTTTTAATCCTGGGAGTGACGGGAAATTTTCTGTGGCATGTTATTTAGTGCATATGGCACAGGTTTGTACCATATCCAGTGGGCATTCTTTATGACTATGTTTCTTCTTGCATAGAGGGAAAAAAATAACCAAGTTCTGTTCTTCTTCGACCTGCTTCTGCTTGGCTTTCATGATGTCTAATTATGTTTTCAAGGTTCCTAGGATATCCATTTTGAAATCTTCTAGCAGGTTGCCGATTTCAGTACGAGTAATGTTTCCGCAAGAGATTTTTCTATCCCTGGTGATCATATCGCATTCTTCTAGTTTCAGTCTTGTACTTCCCCTTGAGCACCTCATACACAAATCAATAATGTTAGCATAGTCTTCTTGATAGATATCACCTTTACCAATGATATTTAATGTCTCTACCCACTGGTCTTTCATCCCCTTAATCATCGTGGTTTTTAGCACATTATCAGGTATATTTGCATAGGGAGACCTTTGGAGGTTATATTGGAAACACTCCACATACTCTTCCAAAGCTTCACTAGGCCTTGCTACCATTTGGAATATATCATCTTTTAGTTCTCTAGATCTACAATAATCTTGATATTTTTTAAGGAAGGTAGTTTTCATTTGGTCCCAATGATTTATGGTACCCCCACCCAGTCCCATAAACCAATGTAGGGCTGCTTCCTTTAAAGTGGAGGGAAACAACTTCAGTTTCTAGGGGTTAGATGTGTAATCATAACCTCGACATAGGACATTGAGTTCAAATAGGAACACATCCGGATATTTTGAAGTGAGTCCATGAAAGGTGGGAATATTTTGTAGAGGGATAGCTTTCTTGGGGGTGTTGATAGTTGTGTCAACAATAGGATACTGTAATGTAGAGGTCTGGGGTGTTTGTGGATTATTGGCCATTTTATCAAAGATATGGCAGTACCCTTCCAGGATCTCTGGAGCTAGAGAGTTATCCCTAGGCTGTCTAGAAGAGGCAGGAATGATCCTAACAACACTCCCTTGATTTGGGACATTAGGTGTCCTTTGATCAATTACTACCTCAAGGGATCTTGGTTCCTCAGATTCCCTTGTTTCTCCTTCTCCTTAACAGAAGTTCCAAGAAATCCCTTCTTGTGAGGGAATTGGTTGTGAATTTTCAATATCTTGAAAACTCTACTTAGTCTGTTTAGTTTTACTGTGGACCTTAGCGTAGGCTAGAAATGGTGAGCTTGTGGCCCGAAGGGAGACAGTAGGTTGTCTAGAAGCAACAGTTCGAGGACCTACTGATGGTTGAGATTCATCTTTTCTTAAGATGTCGTCGATAAAATTTGATCGTCCAAGGGTCACCAACCCCTTATATTTTTCGGGTTTGGGACCTGGGATTGTATTGTTTTCTAGTCTTTTCTTCTTAGTCATTCATGCAAAAATTCAAATGTTTATTTATACCTTAAATTCCTAGCAATTCTGTTGGAATGCGGGTGGGGGAGAAGGCATTTGCTATGTACGTAGGTTCTTACCTTCCGTTTTTCATACCCAGTTCTCTCTCAACAGCCAAACATCAAACACCTTCTTCACTTTTCTGTAATTGTGTTGAAAAGCGGGAAGAGGAGCAAGCACTTTACATGCTTGTTACATAGGTTCTTACCTTCCGTTTTCAATACCCAATTATTTCCCAACAGTAATTATCAAATATACATAACTCTTTGTAAAATGGCGACACTCTCCCCAGCAGCGGCGCCAAAATGTTGGGTGATAAAAGGTGTCTTTTAAAACTCCTAATTACCTCACATTAATCATCAACCTGGACAAGTCCTTTTATTCCAAGAGTGTACACAATATGTGCATGTTATGAATCCAAAGAGTAATGTTTCTTAAAATGAAGTATAAACCTTTGATACAAGAGTAAACAGATGCATTTATAAAACTCAAATTGCAACTGTTAAAGGAAATATTACATCTAAGCATCAAGACTTAATCCTCTGCTAAAATCGCAATCAAATATCACATAAGCAATTCAATTGACAATAGCATCAACCGAGAGCACAATAGCAATAACCAATCTCTTCTTAGTTGATTGTATCTAAATCATACTCAATCTTAATTAATAAATCCAAATGGAAATGATGTCAACTGAGAGTTCAATAATGATAACCAAATTCTTTCAACTGATTAAATCAATAAGGTTCATTGTCTTAACAACTAATTAAGTTAATCTACAATAAGCGTAAATAGAATCAAATGACAATGTTGCAAAACATGTAAAGAAAATGTACTACTTCAATATAGGAAATCGGTAAATAGCAAATAATATAGACTCACAGAAAATGGGAAAACTATCAAACCAATCAAATTTGCGAGAATCAGAAATATATAACACAAGGGATAGCAACATAATCCACCAGAGGCTGGGCCCTTAGCCACCAGCAAATACTGCTGAGCTACTTCAGAGGATATGAATGAATAGCAACGTGAATTATATATTAACCATTGAACTCAAGTATCATTACAATACGGTTGTGTTCTCCAACAGCATGATTTTGTAAATTAAAATTACAATTTGAAATAACAAAGATCGATCCCCTTTCCTCCTACAGTGTTTTGCTTTTATAGTCAGAAAGAGGTAAAAGATAAATGTGATCCCTTAGGATCAGGAGATGTTGAGGGATTCACAACTGAATGCAATCTTTTGACACCCTTCATATTTAGCGTTGATCCTCCTGATTCATCCTCCGACCTGACTACAACTAACCGCCCCATTCTTCCTTTGTTGGATTATGTTGTTCAGTCTTTATGGAACAACAACTGTTCCTTTCGTCGTTTCTCTATATAAAAAGGAGTAAAAGTTAGTTATGGTGGCTAAATCTTAATTGAGATTAGTTCATCCATTTCTTATCATAATCCATCAATATGTTAGCAAATCAAGATATGAAAGAGATAAGAAAAGAGGAAAAAGGTGATGGAATTAAGAGTAAACACATACCCATTTTGTAACTCAATAATTATGACCTCACTCATGATCTTGTATGAGAAATTGACCCTAGACTCACTTAACACAACTTTTAGGGAATCATAAACTATCTTTACATCATCTTTCACACACACTGACATAATTACATCAATAATCACATATTATATTGCTTACAAAGACTAATAGCTTGATCCCTAAGATATCATAGAAAAACCTTTACACTTTTACCAAAAATTGAATTTAAAAGACTAAACTTAGATTTTTTATTACTATATCTTAGGACATTAACACCTATGAATAAGGGTTGTGTACACAAGCACACCATGTGAGAAAAAGTCACGTATATAAACCGAACCATGGAAATTTTGAAATGCATTGATGCAAGATGTTGATGCAACATACCTTTTTTTTAGAGAGTTTATTTTTCACACTTTAAAATTTATCATGTCCAATTTTTTTTGAAATTATGACTACTTAACAAATTTTCAAGTTGTTTTAAACAATTTTTTTCATTAAAAAAAAATTAACTTATTTTTTGATGAGCCTCATAAATGGATAATTATATGGGCTCATTTTACCTCCTAAACTAGTCAAATCAACCATTATCTTAACTTATTGTATGATTTTTTGATTATATTTATGCTTATAGTGTCAGTTGAGTTAGTTATTATGCTATGTGGTCTAACATGTATTTAATGTAGATTATTGATGGATTTCGAGGTCAAAGTCAAGATCTAGTGGCCAAACTACAGTAATGACTTGAAGTAGACAAAGGAGAGGACTTATAGGATGGAATCCCCCTAATCCATTGCTCCTCACTTCGAATTCCCCTTCATTTAGCTCGGGGTACAAGCAGCCGAATCATGCACTAGAAGGCAACCGAGCAAGTGGAAGATGATTGAGAGTTATCTCGAGTTTTGGAAGCCAAGCCTCCCTGATTTTAAGGAAGCTATTGGTAGCTTTAGATGTATAAGTAGAGAGGCCTAGGGCCTCACTAGGGTCGAATTTTTGCTTATGTAAACTCTTCTCAAATTTCGAGCTTACTATTTTATGACAGTTTTATGTAATCTTGCTATTTTTGAATAATGAAGATGGAATCTTTTTTGAGCTAGCACTAAGTTACCTCAGAGGGCTGAAGCTCTTGGGTTAGAGCCCAATCCAATTATCCAAGCTCCTCTTTACTTGTATTTGTATGCTTTACTTTAGTTTGTAGATTAGTTTGTTGTAGATGTATTTCTCTTATGGTTAAGAATAGGTTGCTCTTGATGATTTAGTAGTTTTCTTCCATTTGTGCTTTCTGTAGTAGGTTAAGTAGTGATCAGAGAAGATTCAAAAGGGTAGAAACAATGCCTTTGCCTCTCTTCCTCCCTCTGGGACCATGATTTGAGGCAAAGACTCTCTTGCTGGCCCAAAAAAATAGATTTTCCTCATTCCTAGGACTTCTAGTGTTTGCAACTCTCTAGTAGGTTGATAGTCCAGTTTTGCTTTGCTTTGGATCTTCTTTATCTTGTTCACTTCTAGATTTGCAATATTCCTTTTGCATTCTTTCCTTTCTTAAAGCATTTCCCAGCATTTCCTTCTATACATCACAGTTTAGGCCATTTTAACGTAAAACTCTGTTTTTCATGCACTCATTTCATTGGTTGCTTGATTTTCTTGGTTGACTATCAATTTCTATGCAGTATATCTCTTCCAGCAGTAGGCCAACTTACCAACAGCCACACCCTCCATCTGATCCATGCCCTATAGGTCTCCCAAAACTCACCTCAATTCCGCCCTAGTTTCCTTCATTTTTCGTAGAACTTCTTCCTCTCTCCTTGAGAAAACCCCATCATCTTTCTCTCTCCTAGTGATTCATGGTAGACCTTAGGGACCTCACACCTCATTCCAACCTTCATCCACATTTTTCATCCACTCTCACCCCCTCAGAATAGCGTAAATTGCTCTTGGCCTCCTCCTGTAGTTTCCTTGTTTTCCTCCTGTAGCTTTCCTGTGTCCTTCTATAGTTTTTCTTGTAGGCTTTCTTTTGGAGGTCGAGTATGGGAAAATCTTCTGGAAGGCCACCTAAGATCTCCTAGGACCCATCCACACCATCCTACATCCTCCCAAGCTCCAAAAATACCCTCCAATGCCATCTGTTCGCTACCACACTCACACACAATAAATTAGACGCATGTTAAATTCACATAAAAATACATAAAAATCCAAAAATATGATTTTTACTTATTTACTTCCAGAAATAGCATGGTTAGATTTTTTTTACTTCCTTGAGTAGATAATGGCATTCTTTCATAGTTTTCATAGTGTTTTTGGCAAAAGTAGAATTAGCTTGTTAATTAGGGTTTACTAGGTTTCACTTTACATTCCAGTATTTCTCCTTTTCGCAGTTAGAATAGCATTTGTAGATTAATCTTTCTCTCCTTTCATCATACATAGAGTTTCTTCTAAAATCTATAGAAGTTGGTTGGAGCTCCTAGTGATTTCATGCTGGCTAACCAAGTGACAACCTGCAGTGAGAATAATACTTGTGCATATAGCATCGACACTTCCAAGTTTGTTACGAAGTGCCAGGTTGATAAAAGTAAAGTTGGCAGCCTAGGAGTTGTATCATTCTTGCTGCAATACTGGTGCTCACCAATTTTTGGCGCCATTGCTCGGGAAGCATCAGAGTATTCTGTGATTACTTCTTTCTTCTATTTCCTATTGCAACATTATGCTAATAGTTTATTTTGGAAAAAGTAGACTAGTCATTTATTTTCTTTCAGTTATGCATTTCCTTGCTTTCCTTTTCAATTCTGCAAATTTCCATTTAGCAAGTTCATTTCAGCTAGTTGCAATTTGTTTTGTTCAATTACAAATTCAGTTTCTGCAGGTACTTTCAGTGTGGGAAAAAATAAACAAAATCCAACTAAAAGTATTTCCTTTCATGCCTCGTAGGAATAGAGATAACTCAGGAAAATTTTTGCCCAACACCTCCACTGCTTTACACAACCAACCTTCTCTCTTCTTCGGTGGCTGCAATCAAGAAGAACCCTTAGGTGAACAACCAGAAATATTTGAGGAACCTATAGGGGAAGAAGAAGAAGAAACCATTCCTCTGGAGCGAATGGTGGAAAACAGAAATGCTAGGGGAAATGGAGAGAGAATAGAGGGTACATTCCTCATTCGGGAGATCAATGGGGACACCAAAATGAAGAATATAAGTCCTTCAGCCCTACCTCACTTCCATGGTCTAACTACAGAAGATCCTGACACCTTATTTTTTGAGTTTGTTGTCATATGTCGAACTTATGACAATACAGAAGACAAGCAAAAGTTGAAACTATTCCCTTCTACTTTCAAGGACACAACACTACGCTGGTTCATGGGATTACCTAGCAATAACATCACAACTTGGGCTCAGATGCAGTAGGCCTTTAACAACAAGTATCAAGACTATTGTAGGTCAAAATATACTAAAGAAGAAATCTTCCAAATGACCATAGGAAGTGATGAGTCCCTGGAATACTATGAAGACAGGTTCCAGCTCAGTTACAAAAGGGATAGGTATACACTTGACCCTGAGTCTCTGAAGTTGGTCCTGCTCAGGGGAATTCGGGAAGACCTTTTAGACACACTCCATCTACTAACCAAGGGAGAGATCTACCAACTATCCTATGGGGACATAAAGACTATTTTTAGAAACCATTCTAGAGCAGCCAGAAAGAAAGGTAGGGGGAGTCAACCATAGCCAGTACCTCTTCATCCAATTCCTCCATTAAAGGTGAAATTGGAAACATGCTAGAAGACTTCAAGAATGAGATGCTATAGACTCTTGCCATGCAAATGGATACCTGACATATCAAAATAAAATAAGAGGAAGAAGAGATTTCTTTGGCCATTTTTTTCCCTATATGCACTAGGAGGCATCCTAGAAATGAATTCCCATTAAACTCTATAGAGGTTTGTTCAGTCTGTGAAGAAGGTCATTCTATAGATAAGTGTCCTTCCTTGCTCGGACTTAAAGCTGTATACCAAGGGGCTGAAGGAGTCATTGAACAGATCTATTACATAAACCAAAGGAGGCCGCATGGACCTAGACCATACCAATAGGGGATGCAAGGGACATATTAGGCATACTACAACCCCAACCAAGTCACCTCCATACCTCCTTGGCCCCCCTCTGCTCATCCTTCTTGGTCCATTCCTCCTCCTTGGTTCTTCACATCTCAATATCATGCCCAACCAGCCACCCATTCATTTCAATCCTATGCTTAGCCACAACCTCAGTGGAATGCATCTCATCAGGGGTGGAGGCCTCAATACAACTTCCTGATCTTCTACCTCCACCACCTACCCAACCACAACCATTACCTTCTACTCCACCAAGGCAACCCCAAATGCTTTCCCAACCAAATCCGAACCTCAACAACAGACAAGCTCAACAAGTGTATAGTGGGGAAACATCATGCCTAGCTTATGCTGTGGAGATTCAAGAAATTAACTTGTGATCCAGGAAAGTTCTCCTAGATAGCCAGCCTCCACCCAGGGAGGTTGAAGAAGATAAAGAGGAAAGCGAACCTAAAGAAAATCCACCCTTTCTTGAGAGACTATCCATGACAATCTAGCCTACCCCAAAAGAGACTGAAATCCTGGGAGAATTGAAACATTTATGTGTGAAGATACCACTTCTCCAAGCCATAAAAGATGTGCCTATCTACAATAGGTTGATCAAAGAGAAGTGCTTTAGGCATCCAGGAAGGTGCAAGAGAGATTCCCCAACCATTAATGTCATAGGATAGCTATTCGACCTAATGTTGGGGCAGGTAATCTGTCCAAAATATATGGACCCTGGAAGCCCAGTAGTTAATGTCCACATCAATGACACAATGGTCCCACATACCTTGATTGATCTAGGAGCTATAATTAATGTGATGACAAAGGACACAATGCTCAAACTTAACCTCGAGGGCTCCTTGAGGAATACCACAACAGTGCTACAGCTATCAGACCGCTCCACAGTGACCCCTGAGGGGATTGTAGAAGATGTGATGGTCTCTATTGATTCTTGGGAGTACCCTGCTGATTTCTTAGTTCTCCAGCCAAAGGCAAAGCTCACTGGGTATCCTCTCATTCTGGGAAGACCCTGGTTAGCTACGGCCGATGCCTACATCAGCTACCGAACTGGGAACATGACCATAAAGAATGGCACATGTCCAAGCAGTTAATCCTATATTCTCCTATCCAAACCTTGATAAAAAATGATCTACCTCTCTGGTTGGAGGAGGAGGAGGAGGATGAAGTTTATTCTGCACCAGTTTGTGCATTAGAAATCACCATGGGGGGAAAATCGTAGCATGAGGATGATATGATTGAAAATTTGATTCAAAATCCACTTCACAGTGTATACCCATTAGAATACATAGTAAGAAAAACCCAAAACAACCCCTCAACTGATCTCTGTGTGGCCTACCCCACTTCTCTCCATGTTAAAAATGTAGAGTTCAGCCTAGAAAGAACATTGAAAATCAATCCATCCCTATCTACTTCCCAGGAGAAGGAGCTATTTAGCATATTGAGAAAACATCTAGATGCCTTCGTCTGGAGTTATAAGGAGATGAAGGGAGTGCACCCTTTAGCATGTACTCATAATATATACATCAAGGAAGATTGCAAGCCAGTCAGGAAACCTCAAAGGAGGATGAACCCAACACTTAAAGATATTGTTAAGGAAGAATTGCAGAAATTTCTTGATGCAGGATTCATCTATCCCATCTCTGATAGTGAATGGGTCTCTCTTTTGGTGCTAGTGCCAAAGAAAAATGACAAGTGTAGAATCTATGTCGACTATCGGGAATTGAACAAAGCCACTAGAAAGGACCATTTTCCTTTACCTTTCATAGATAAAGTCTTAGACGGTCTGGCAAGGAAAAGTTTTTCTCCTTCCTAGATGGGTTTAGCAGATACAGTCAGATTCAAATCAGCCCAGAAGACCAAGATAAGACCACTTTCACTTTCCTTGGGGAACCTTTGCATACCGGGTCCTTCCTTTTGGTTTGTGCAATGCTCTAGCCACTTTCTGAAGAGTGGTATTGAGTATATTTTCTGAATTTGTTCATGATGTAGTAGAAATATACATGGATGATTTGCTCCTTATGGATCTAAATTTCAGGAAGCTTTATCTAACCTAGGAAAAGTTCTAGATAAGTGTATTGAGATGAACCTATTCCTCAGTTCGGAAAAATGTTATTTTTTATGACTGAAGGGACCATGCTAGGTCATACAATATCTCAACAAGGACTGCAGGTGGACCCCAACAAAATTGCCGTTATCCAAAGTGTCCCACCTCCTCAAAAGGTGAGAGATGTTAGAAGCTTCTTAGGCTTAGCTAGATATAACAAGAGATTCATTAAAGACTTCAACAAGATAGCCTCTCCTTTGTTTTTCCTCCTAGGCAAAGATGTTGAGTTCATATGGTGAGAAAATTATCAAGCAACCCTAGATACCTTGAAGAGCAAGCTAGTGACTGCCCCAATTCTTAGAGGCCCAAACTGGGCCCTACCCTTTCACATTCACATAGATGCCTCAAACAAAGCAAAAAAAGTAGCCTTAGGACTAATTGGTGAAAAGTTACCTTATGCCATATACTTTATAAGCAAAAACTTGTCAAAGGCAAAGTTGAACTATACAGTGATCGAGGAGGAACTCCTAGCTATCATGCATTCCTTAAACAAATTCAGACATTATATCACAGGCTATCAAATATTTATGCACACTCATCATGCTGTAATTAGATATTTAATGAAAAAACCAGATGTAAATTCTCGCATTATTAGATGGTTTCTTTTACTGCAACAATTTGATTTGACCATTATTGATAAGCCTAGTAAAGAGAATGTTGTTGCTAACTTTTTGTCTAGAGTAAATCTGCCTGCAGGTGAAGAAGGAATGGTGGATGACCAAATGTCAGATGAACACCTATTTGTTATATCAGTACTCTCTCCATAGTTTGTTGATATAGAAAACTACTTGGTTTCAACACAGTTCCCACCACACCTATCCTCAAAAGAGAAGAGCAATATAGTAAGGAAAAGTGCCCCTTTCACCTGGATTGGAGGCAATCTCTTCAAACTTGGCCTAGATCAGATCTTGAGAAGATGTGTCAGGGAGGAGGAAGTCTTTAACATCCTCCTGACTTGTCATGTCGGGCCTTGTGGAGGTCATTTTGCAGCAAAAATAACTGCCTTCAAGATATTGCAAGCAGGCTACTACTGGCCCACTCTTCATTAGGATGTGAGGAGATACACAAGCCAGTGTGATTGGTGTCAGAGGATGGGGAAACCCACTCCAAAGGATGAAATGCCCATGCAACCTCAAGTCACCTTTGAGCCATTTGAGAAGTGGGGCATGGACTTTGTGGGGCCCATCAACCCCCCTTCAAATTAGAAGCAGTACATCATTGTGTGCATCGACTACCTGACAAATTGGGCAGAGACAAAAGAAATCAAAGCAACGACAGAGGAAAAAGTAGTTGAGTTTTTGAGGGAAAATATATTCTACAAGTTCGGGTATCTGAGAGAGTTGGTCACGGACCAAGGCAGTCAGTTAGCTTCTAACCTAAATGAAGACCTGCTCACACATCATAAGATCAAGCACAATACTTCCACCCCTTACCATCTATAAGCCAATGGGCAAGTGGAGGTCACTAATAGAGCATTAGAAGGGATCCTATCCAAGGTAGTGAGCAGTATTAGAAAAGACTGGGCAGATAGGTTAGTTGAGGCCACTTGGGCCTACAACACAACATGGAAGACCACCACCGGGTTCACACCCTATGAACTGGTCTATGGAAAGAAGGATTTGTTGTCAATAGAGTTTGAATTCAATACCCTTAGGATGGAAGCTCAGCTGGACCTTGACGTCAGCCATGCACAGAAAGAGAGGTTACTTCAGCTCAATGGATTTGTTAAGTTATGGTATGTTCTATGCTTATAAAAATTTACTTCTTTTTCTTATTATATTCCATAGATTAGAAATCACATGTACACAAAGTAAAGTATAGATAGAACATTAAATGATTGACAGAAAACAAGCCAAGACAAGAGACACAAGATGTGGCGGCTAGCCAGGGACAAACCCACAATGTGTGGGGAAACCCTTTGATCAAATCTTCTTTTATCTCCAATAATTCAGTAGATAGAAATAGTACAATAAATCTAATTTATATCAACAGTAGCAAACCCTAGATCAATAGCATCAACATTAGCGGCTTCATCATCAAACTAGGGCATACGATATCTCACAAACCAACCGTCGGATCGACATGATTCCACCACCAAAATTTGCAACCTCCAAAGGAGGTCTAGATGAAACTACAATGTAGTTCATATGAAGAGATCTTCTAGTCCACATAGGTCAATCTTTACTTCTGCAGTTGTAGCTTTAGTTTCGACAGCTTCCGGCTTGAAACTAGGGTAGTCGATATCTTGCAAACTGTCCGTCAGATTGACTTGATTCCACCACCAGAAGTTGTAGCTTTCAGAGTAGGTTCAGATGAACCTATAGTGTAGTTCAGATGAGGAGATATTCTAGTCCACACAGGTCAATCTTTACTTTTGTAGTTGCCGCTTCAGTTTTAGCAGCTTCTAGCTTCACATGTGTGACAAAGAGATCATTTTCTGCACAGTAGAGAAGAGATTCTTTTCTGAGTAGTAGAGAGAGAGATGTGATGAGATGAGTGAGTCCAAATGAGGAAAATTCCTCCTATATTTATACACAACGTTGGTGTTTAAATAGATGTGACTGTTGGGATTTTGAGCCTACATGAGCTGTAGGTTGGCTTGATAATAATTCCATAATCAAAATAAATTCATATCTCCATGAATACTTATCGGAATCGGATGATTTTTATATCAATCCCACACCTCTCGATGAGAGGAATCTAATAAAAATATTATCAGCCATGAATAAGATGACCCACATGAAGTCTTTCCCTGGTTGCCAATTTTAACATTCCCTCTCAACTAGGGAGAACTTCATCTGCAATCTATCTATTGGTCATTACTATTCATCCATCAAATGCACTACCATGTACAGCCTGACCCTTGCCCTGCTCTACTCTATTATGCCTATTCTGCTTTGTCTTGTTCTGCCCTATACTAATCTGTATTGTTTTTCTCTGTTCTACTCTGCTCTTGCATTGTTCTGTTTTGCTCTGCTTTTGTCTGAATTATGAAGAAGAAGAAATGATTGAGGATGTATCATACTGACTCAAAGTTAGTCTCATAGTATCTACCTCTGGTCTCAGACCAGTCTCAATTGACCCGAAGTCAATGTCATAGTATGGTACAACTCTTAACACTGGTCCCATACCAGTATCATTGATCCCAGATCAATGGAGGTCATCCTAGCATAGGGAGTCCAGTAGATACAACAATGCATCCATCGGTACTACTATGGTCCCTAACTTCATTTCCCTTCTCACTGATCAGATGAGAGGTACTTCCCATGAGTCCCAGACTGCATGGGTAGGATGCCTTGATAGGAGAACTAATTAATCCTGTCCTCATAGGAGAACACATCAATCCTGCTACAATTGCCATGGAGAACACATCAATCCAGACCTCACAGGAGAACACATCAATCCTGCTACAATTTCCATCGAGAACACGTCAATCTAGGCCTCACAGGAGAACATATCAATCCTACTACAATCGTCATGGAGAACACATCGATCCCGGCCTCACAGGAGAACTAATCATCCTACTACAGAGGAGAGTGAATCATCCTATTCCACAAGAGAGTGAATCATCTTGTCTCACAAGAGAGCGAATCATCTTGTTCCAGTGTGCACCACCAGGGGAGGGTGAGTCACCCTATGGTCGTATGTTGCTCCAGTAAGAACCACAAGCCCTCAGAGCTCCCAGAGCTCAATGTATGCAACATGCAGGACCCTTGTACAAGGGTTTCTTGACAACTCCAAGTTGTTTGGGAAAATCACAGATTAGATCTTTCTTTAGGGCTTTGACAAGGTGTATCGACCTGTACATTATCTTAATGCAATGGAGCCTCCTTGCTCATCGACTTACCATATCCCAGATGATGTTTATCTACTGGAGCAATCGACGAATATGAAATTCCTCAATAATTGAATCCCACCTCTAGTTGTTACAAAGAATCACAATGGTGTGTGTTCAAACAGCTCACTGAAGAGCTTTCCCAACCAAGTAGCTTCATATGAGATCATACTCATAGATATGTATCTGGTCTCAGTGGTGCTTATGGCAACTGACTTGTGCTTCCTGCTCATCCATTATATCGAAGCAGAATCCAAAGAGAAACAACACTAAAAAGTGCTCCAGTGATCCTCCACACTACCTGCCTAATCAGCATTCGAATAATCATGCAGTTTCATATTTTCGGCAGTGTATCTCAATCCATTAGTAATTGTGCCATGAAGATATCTTAGAAGATTCTTGGCATCAATCCAATGAGGCTCAACCAATTATGGGCTCACAATGCTAACTGCAAAACACATGTTCGGATGGAGGTTCACTAAGAACATCAATGCAAATGAGTTTATGAAACTCAAAGGCATTTCCCAAATCTGGTCCGACATCACTACTATATAAATTCTGAAAGTTAAGATCCTCGAGGTAGTCACAGGGTTGTAGTACATCATACCAAATCTTTCCAATATATCTACCACATATTTTCCTTAGGATAGGAAAATTTCCCTTGGCTTTTGCCATACTTCAAGTCCTTGGTGCTTCATTTCAAATTTAGAAGCCAACCCCCTCTTACATTTGTGAATGAGAGGGTCTACACCTATTAGAAAGAGGTCATCCACATACAACACCAGTATGAGAGGCTTGTCATCTTCAACCTTAAAGTAAAGTTTAGGGTCGACTACACTCCTAGTGAATCCCAGCTTCGTCAAGTAGCTATCGATCCTCTCATACCATGCTCGAGGTGCTTGCTTCAGCCCATAGAGAGCCTTCTTCAACTTGCATACTTGAGATTTTTTATCATAAATCTCAAATCCTTCAGGTTGCTCCACATAGGCCTGTTCTTTGATCGAACCATGCAAGAACAAGGTCTTGACATCCATCTGATGTAGGTTCCATCCTTGTGAAGCCACAAGGGCTATGATCAAGAAGATGGTCATATATCTGGAAACAAGTGCAAATATCATAGTCTATACCTTCCTTCTGGGATAAACCACGAGCAACAAAATGAGCCTTATACTTTTCCATACTTCCATTTGCTGCATGATTTATCTTGTAAAGCCATTTTGAAGTAACAATTGTCTTGTCCGGGATCTGGGAACTACTTCCCAGACATCATTCTCCATAATAGACTCATATTCTATGCTCATAGAATCCTTCCATACTTAATTCTTGACGACATTTGAGAATGATGAAGGCTCATTTTGTATGTTCGTGCTCATGATGGTCAGGTATCCCTGATACCTGTTAGGTTTCTTACTTTGATGGAAGGTTCCTCAGGGTGTAGCATGTCCTTTAGCATCATCAAGTATACCCCTAAGCCATGAAGGCCTCTTCCTAGAAGAAGAAGGCTCAATGGATGAGGATCAATCGGATTCATGGGTTCTTCTACATCAGGCATTGATTCATCATCCTTTTCTTTCGGTTCCATAGTGTTAGCTTCTTGAGAGCTCCTCAAAGTCAGAAGATTGTCCACCTTGTCAAGAGCCATATCTTCATCAAAGGTGACATCATGACTAACCACGATTTCCCTTTGACTGGCGATGAACATTTCTTTAGGAGTCTTGGAACCCAATGCTTGATGAGGGCATCGATTTTGTACATATACGGTGGTGTTTGTAGTTTCAACCCATAGAAACTTCGGAAGTCTTTGATCATGTGGCATGGCCTGGATAGCTTCCACAATCATCCGGTTCTTCCTTCCTACCACACCATTTTGCTCAGGAGTATGTGGTGTAATAGTCTCCCTCTTAATGCCAACCTTAGGTATGCCTGAGTGAACCAAATGTAATATATTGGAGGTCTTTCTTTGGCTTGAGGGGAATGATCCCCTTTTGAGCTTTCCTTCGGCACATCCTGGACATACACCTTCTTTCTCTACTTAGAATTTGGGCATCCCTGTCACCATTTGTCTTACACCAAGTATAGCTTTATAATGAAAGGGGCCAAGCCTCTGATGCCAAAGTTTGGACTGAAGAGATGTGTCATAAGACATGACACCTAGTGGACTTCCATTGACCTAATATAATGAATCAAAACTAAATCCAAGAGTGAAGGCATCTTTAACATTATTTTTCCATATACGTACCTTGCCATTGTTGAAGGTTACCTTGTAGCCTTTATCTTCCATTGCCAAGATGGACACTCCTTTTGAGGTCAGGTGCATTTAATACATCCTAGAATTTCTAGCCTTTTCAAGTGGTTGTCCTCTTCCTCGATTCCCAACTCTCCTCTTACCTTTTCTATTGAATTTGCCATTCCTTTTATTTCCATCAGAGGGATTTTGATCATCGTCCCAGTGTGAGTCCTTTCTATTAGGGCACTCCCTTGCACAATGACTTTCTTTATCGCAGATGTAACATTGTCATTTTCATCCAGCCTTAGGTCCAGCCTTTCCTTTTGTTTTAGTTTTGAAATTATTTCTTTTCTTAGCATGAGAAGAAAAGGTAGCAGGAGGACCTTTAGGCATGGGCATTTATTACTCTTCTTCCCTTGTTTCTTCTTGAATGCATCTAGTCATTAATTCCTCGAAACCAGGAATTACATTATAGTTCAGAAGAGTAGTCCTAAACACGTACCATTTGGATGGTAATCCTCCAAGAGTCATGAGTTCCATTTCCTTGTCAGTAATAGCCTCCCCAATAGATAGGAGATCGTTCTTGATCTCGGTTATTCTTAAGAAGTATGCTTTCATACTCTCATCTTTACCCTTCTTGATTTCCCTCAGTTTATTTCTAAGAAACAAAACTTAATTTGCATCATTAACTTTAAATAAACTCACCAGTCAATCATAGATTTCCTTGGAGGTGTCCAGTTCAGAGATGTAGGCCACCAAGTGCTTGTCGATAGAGTCCTGGATGATCTTCTATTTTGACTTATTCGGTTTTCCATTTGTTCCATGTAGCAACGGATGCATGTGATGGAGGCTCAACAATAGCCTCTTACATGGTCCAACACTCCTGTATCTTCTAGGGTTAGATCGATAGACATCTTCCATCCATGATAGTCATCTTTTTTACAAAGCTTGCCTTCGGTAGAGTGTTGAGGACCCCATAGTTCTTTTAGGATAGCCTCGCCAATCTTCTCTTCGGTGATTGCTCTTGTTCTTGCTCAGGCTTTGTATTCATCTCAGCTCTGATACCATGTTATGTTATGGTATGTTCTATACTTATAACAATTTACTTCTTTTTGTTATTATATTCCACATATTAGCAATCACATGTACATAAAGTAAAGTGTAGATAGAACATTAAATGATCGATAGAAAACAAGCCAAGACAAGAGACACAAGATGTGGCGTCTAGCCAGGGACAAACCCCACAATGTGTGGGGAAACCCTTTGATCAAATCTTCTTTTATCTTCAATAATTCAGCAGAGAGAAATAGTACAATAAATATGATTTATATCAACAGTAGCAAACCCTATATCAATAGCATCAACATTAGTGGCTTCATCGTCAAACTAGGGCACACGATATCTCACAAACCGACCGTCGGATTAGCATGATTCCACCACCAAACGTTGCAGCTTCTAGAGGAGGTTCAGATGAACCTACAACATAGTTCATATGAAGAGATATTCTAGTCCATGTAGGTCAATATTTACTTCTACAGTTGCAGCTTCAGTTTCGGCAACTTCTGGCTTCAAACTAGGGTAGTCGATATCTTACAAACCATCTGTCGGATTGACTTGATTCCACCACCAAAAGTTGTGGCTTTTAGAGGAGGTTTAGATGAACCTACATAATAGTTTAGACGAGGAGATATTCTAGTCCACGTAGGTCAATATTTACTTTTGTAGTTGCAGCTTCAGTTTAGGTAGCTTCCGGCTTCACATTTGTGAGAGAGAGACCCTTTTCTGTGCAGTAGAGAAGAGACTCTTTTCTGCGCAGTAGACAGAAAGAGATGTGATGAGATGAGTGAGTACAAATGAGGAAAAGTCATCTTGTATTTATATACAAATTTGGTGTTTGAATAGATGTGATTGTTGGGCTTTTGAGCCTACATGAGTTGTAGGTCGGCTTGGTAATAATTCCATAATCAAAATAAATTCATATCTCCATGAATACTTATTGGAATCATATGATCTTTATATCAATCCTACACCTTTCGATGAGAGGAATCTAATAAAATTTTTATCATCCATGAAAAAGATGACCCACATGAAGTTTTTCCCTGGTTGCCAATTTTAACAGCATTGGATGAATACAAATTGCAAGCCCTTCTCCATACAAAGGTAGTTCAGCTTCATAGAAGGATATGGCATGACAGAATTATTAGGGAGAAGAAATTCCAAGAGGGAGATTGAGCACTACCCTATGATTCAAAATACAAGGATTTCAAAGGAAAGATGAGGACAAGATGGATGTGACCCTACACTATGGAGAAATGCAATGAAAATGGTTCAGTTTTGATCAGGACCATTGATGATGAAGCCATCCCCATGCTTGTTAATGGACATCGGTTGAAAGTCTAGAAGAAACCCCTTTCCAAGTGAGAGTTTATTGAAGATCTGAATAAAACAATGATGGTAGTGGAGCATGTCTTAGCTCCCACTTCACCCACTCACTGAAGAAAAAAGAAAAAATAAGGACTCAAGTGAAAACCTCCATGAGGCGTTTGAGTCCCATCATTGGGTTGAAAACCTCTTCTGAGGCAGCCCAGTAATGTTCAAAAAGAAAAAAGGGTAAAGAATAAGATCCCTAGGTGAAAACCTCCCTTGGAGGGGCCCAAGGCAGGAAATTAAGGTGAAAACCTATCTTAGGTGACCTAGTTGTTTAAAAAAAAAAAGGGGAAAAAATGAATTTTTGTTGCATTGCAGGTTTGCAGGAGGACTACAGGGAGAATAAGAAGGTGCCAAGGGGACCCTGAAATTCATGCCAACATCCATCTCATCTTCTCCACACCTTCCTCCATCATTTTTGGCATCTCTTTCACCCCATTGTACCTCTTCTTCCAAAACTGTGTTTTCTACAAGAGGCTTTGTGTCTTCTACAGGAGGCTCCTGTAGGAATTACAGAGAGCCAAAAGCGTCTACAGGAGGCAGTTTGAGGGACAAGAAAAGCTTCATAAGGAACCTATAATCTCTCTCACCATCTTCAAACCTACTTGCCATCATTTCCATGCCCACATCACACTCCAAGCATCATTATTATTTTTTTCCTTTCCAAGGAAAACACAGAAAAACAGTTTTTCAGTTTTTGAAAAAAAACAAAAATAAAAGGAAAAATGCACCATTAACTTTACCTGCTATCCCTCCATCATTCATCTCCACCTCTGGAATCATTCTCAATATCCAAGCACAGGAAAATAACTGAATTTTCAAGGGGAGATGCAACTAGAGGAGCTCCTATAGGAATTCCTGTAGCAGCTGATCCCATAGAAGTCCAGCACTAGCAGCAAGGGACAACACATTCGAAGGTTGAAAAGGAACATGCAGCCCAACTCCAACAAACGAAGAACCTACAAAAACACATAACAACACATCAACAAGCAGAGACAACATGCATGAAGAAAAATGAAGGCATGCATCAGAGAAAGCCACAACACCTTACTATCGATGGCAGCAAATACGCTTGGATTACAGGTAGGTAACTAAGTCACTCCTCTATCTGCATTTGTGTAATTAGGAATCATACAAAGGCAACGAGATGGTTGAAATTAAAAGAGGGAAAGGTGTCCATTTAACTTGGCCACCTTCATTTAGTTGACTCCACTTAATTGAGATGTCACCCACATGTGCGCATAGTCAACTCAAGTGAAAGATTCCAAGGACATGTAGTAGGAGGAAGAGTTAACATCGATGCAATAATGAGGGATGATTACAAGGAGGGGTGATGATGACCAAGCAGGTGGGGACCAATGGTCCTAATCGGGGCAACATACACCTTTCCAGCTTAGCACTCATAACTGAAAATATCCATAAAAGGTAATGAGCACTCCTCCCCGCACATTCTCACCACCTTTTCTTCAGCTTCTCCTCATAACCCAGCCACACGGCAGTATTTTTATGCCCGTACAACTTCATATCCATCATCCTCCATTAATTTTCTCCATATTTTTGCTCTCGGCATTTTCTACAGGAGCACCTACAAGAAATCTACAGGAGGGACAACAGGCTTCTACAGGAAGGGCAGTGATTCATTTTGAAGGGAGGAAATGTAATTTGTGGCATGAATTTCAGTCTGAAGAGGTAGGATTCATGAATTCCCTCTGTTGAATATCAAAATGTGAAAGAGTTAGTCTCAAATTGAAAGTAAAAAGAGTCTTTAAGAGGGTAGAAATACATAGAAAAAAATTTATGTTTAAAAAAAAACCATAGTCCCCTCTGGTTTTCTATTTCACCCAAAATTCTTTGTCTCCACCTCCATATCTGGTTTTTCAAAAATAAGTACAGGTAGTATGACAAGGGGGTTTATGAGAAAAGATCCCACTAAACCCACTAGGCTCTATGCACATTCTCAAGTGGTGGACATATTTACAAGGGCAAACTGGATGAATTTCTTTGAGAAGTTTAGAGGGTTTGATGATGAAATTGCCCATGAATTTTCCCTCTCTCTAGTCCCTCACACAAGAACTCATGCTACTATAACCATTAGAGGCCTCTCCATTGAAATAACCCTTGAATTCATCAGTAGGGTTACTACCATTCCTCTTGGGCTGTCTTGGAGTAAAGATGAGAAACCAATTGGCCAGGCTGCCAAGAAGAAAATTTTCCAAGATAATGAAACCCTTGTTGAAGACAAAAATGGAATTAGGAGGGTTAGTATACCATATCCTTGGGATGAGGTTAGCTACCAAATGATCAAAGACATTTATTGTGAAGGGAGGTACACCATTACTTATGGATATCATTTCAGAATCTTCCAAGAATTGAGATATGGCATGGATACCCCAACACATCAAAAGCTCAGTATCCCTTACTTTCTCCTCTAGTCCCTCATTGAATCCAGTACCAAAGTACAAGAAGGAAATTCACAGCAGCTAGCTCACCATGGCCTAATCAATATCCTAGTGGAAGAAGCCCTCCATGCCCTTACACTCCCTATAACATGGGAATTTTTCATAAATATGACAGTTGAGGATGACATCAAGGCATTAACCTATGATGTCAGTCCTGCTGTTAGTGAGGAGGGAGAACAACAAGGAGGAGAACATGAAGCCAGTGGTGACATAGAAAAGCAAGAGAGGAAGGAGGTAGAAAAAGAGATAGAGCAAGAGGAGGAAAAAGAGACAGAAGAGGGAGAAAAGGAGGTAGAGAGGGCAGAGCAAAGAGAATCCCCTGAAACTTTGGAAAGAAAAGCAACAACTACCCTCACTACCCTCAGTACACCAAGCAAGCAGAAGAAAAAGAGGAAAAGAAACACCTCCATGTATTTCAAGGCAAGGAAGAGTATCAGAATTAAAACAGGAAAACCTCAGCCCTCATCAATGACTCCCATTCACATTGAAGATTCACCATCTGCCAAGGTGAAAGAATCTCCCTACAGGACACCCATAACTGATGAAAGGGGCACTACAAGGTCTTCTACATGGAAGGGGAAGGAAATTATACAGGAACCCAAACCAGACCTACAGGAGGCTGAAACAGTCCTATAGGATACACTATCCAAACTACAGAAGACCCAAAAATTGGAGGAAAGGATAGGAGAATAACAAGAGATGAAAGAGGAAGCACACGAGCTATAAGAACCTGACCCCCAGTCTAATCTTGACTCCTATTACAGAATACTTGAGGGAGGCAAGATAATCCCACATAAATTTGCAATTCCACTGTTTTTCGAATTGGAAAAAGAGAGTGAGAACACATATGTGGATGCAGATAGCCAAATCCAAAGGAGTTGAGGATATTAGCCACATGGAACACAAACTCAGGGAAATGGGCACGGAATTGAGTGCTCTCAGAGACAAAGAAGCCATTACAAGAAGCCACCTTGAGAATGAGAATGAAATACTAAGGAGGTAACTGCAGGAGAAAGAGACTAATTTGGCATACATGGCTAGTTTATCCATGGAAGCATTACAATGAAGAACACCAGCCAAATATTAGGGCCTCTATCTGAAAGATCAATTGTTTCAATTCCAAATAAAAACTTTAGCACAATGAGGCACAATGCCTTTCCAAGACTACAGGCAGTTCATGGATTTGTGTGACCAAAGTACCTCCGAGGACAAAGCAAAGATTGTAGCGTTCTATCTATACAACATGGACCTCACAGACTTGAATGTGTGGGACCACAATGCCAAGGTAGGGGATTTGCAATTAATGGCCATAACATCATGGATGAACTATGAAGAATTGAGGAGGGAAACAGAAATGAAAATATTGATGATAAAAGAGTAGAATGAACCATTAATGATAAGAGCTGAGTCATTAGACCCTATGGCACTCATCACCACACACAACCTACTTGCTAATGACTCTCAGATTGCCCCTAGATATCTAGCCAATCAGGCACAAGCCATTGCACACTTTGAAGATATGCTTAGGCTACTTGGGAATGATTGTGTGCATGCATGCATGAGAAGATGGAACACCCTACCCCACAAGTTGCAGATCAGAGAATACCATTCTCCCATGAGGCTGAGGGAAGCATTGAAAAGAGTTCCAATGTACAAGCACTCCATGCAAAGGTTGAAGGTCAATTGGATTGGCCTCAAACTGAGTCCTCCACTCCTATTAGTCATATTAGAAGGCCGAATGGAAGAAGAAGAGAAGGAGCACTGGAAGGACATAGAAAGAAAGACAGGATTTTATGGAGAGCATGAGTAGACCACATCAGAATCTTGGAATGCTAGGGAGGCCACTAGGGCCATAAAAGATGAAGAGATTGACTGGGTTGCTTAGAGGATGAGCAACACCTTCAGTAGGGGGGTGATGATGAGCCTCATAAATGGGTAATTATATGGGATCATTTTACCTCCTAACCTAGTCAAATGAACCATTTCTTAGCTTATTGTATGATTTTCTGATTATATTTAGCTTATAGGGTGAGTTGAGTTAGTTATTATGTCATGTGATCTAACATGTATTTAATGCAGATTATTGATGGATTTCGAGGTCAAAGTCAAGGATCTAGTGGCTAAAATGCAGAAATAACTCAAAGTAGACAGAGGAGAGGACTTATAGGAGGGAATCCACCTCATTTATTGCTCCTCACTTCGAATTCCTTTTCATTTAGCTCGGAGTACAAGCAAGTGAATCATGCACTAGAAGGTAGCTGAGCAAGTGGAAGATGATTGAGAGTTATCTAGAGTTTTAGGAGCCAAGCCTCCTTGATTTTAAGGAAGTTGTTGGTAGCTTCAGATGTATAAGTAAAGAGGCCTAGGGCCTCACTAGGGTTGACTTTTTTCTTATGTAAACTATGCTTAAATTTTGAGCTTACTATTTTATGACAGTTTTATGTAAGCTTGCTATTTTTTGATAATGAAGATGGAATTTTTTTTGAGATAGCACTGAGTTACCTTAGAGGGCTGAAGCTCTTGGGTTAGGGCCCAATCCAAGCAGCCAAGCTCCTATTTAATTGTATTTGTATGCTTTACTTTAGTTTGTAGATTAGTTTGCTATAAACTTATTTCTCTTATGTTTAGGAATAGGTTGCTCTTGATGATTTAGTAGTTTGCTTCCATTTGTGATTTCTATAGCAGGTTAAGTAGTGATCATAGAAGATTCAAAAGGCTAGAAATAGTGCCTTGGCCTCTCTTCCTCCATCCGGGACCATGATTTGAGGCAAAGACTCTCTTGCTGCCCCAAAAACATAGACTTTCCTCATTCCTAGGACTTCTAGTGTTTGCAGCTTTCTAGTAGGTTGGTAGTCCAGTTTTGCTATGCTTTAGATCTTCTTTATCATGTTCACTTCCATATTTTCAATAGTCCTTTTTCATGCTTTTCTTTCTTAAAACATTTCCCAACATTTCCTTCCATACATCATAGTTTAGGACATTTTAATGCAAAACTCTGTTTTTCCTAGGATGCACTCATTTCATTGGTTGCTTGATTTTCTTAGTTGATTGTCAGTTTCTATGCAGCATATCTGTTCCAGTAGTAGGCCAACTTACCAGTAGTCACACCCTCCATCTGATCCCTTCCCTATAGGTCTCCCATACCTCACCTCAATTTTTCCCTTGTTTCTTTCATTTTTCGTAGAACTTCTTCCTCTCTCCTTGAGAAAACCCAATCATCTTTCTCTCTCCTAGTGATTCATGGTAGACCTTAGGCACCCTAACATCTCATTCTAACCTTCATTCACCTTTTTCACCCACTCTCACCCCCTCAAAATAGCGGAAATTTCTCTCGGCCTCCTCCTGTAGTTTCCCTGTTTTCCTCATGTAGCTTCCCTGTGTCCTCCTGTAGTTTTTCCTATAGGATTTCTTTTGAAGGCCTAGTGTGGGAAAAGCCTCCAGAAGGCCACCTAAGACCTGATAGGACCCATCCACATGATCCTAAATCTTTCCAAGGTCCAAAACCGCCCTGCAACACAACCTATTCGCTACCACACTCACACAATAAATTAGATGCATGTTAAATTCACATAAAAACACATACAAATCCAAAAATATGATTTTTGCTTATTTACTTCTAGAAATAGCATGGTTAGATGTTGTTTTACTTCCTTGAGTAGATAATGGAATTTCTTTCATATTTTTCATAGTGTTTTGGCAAAAGTAGAATTAGCTTGTTAATTAGGGTTTATTAGGTTTTGCTTTACATTCCCGTCTTTCTCCTTTTTGCAGTTAGAATAGCATCTGTAGAGTAATATTTCTTTCCTTACATCATAAATAGAGCTTCTTCTAAAATCTATAGAAGTTAGCTTGAGCTCCTAGTGATCTCGCGCCGGCTAACCAAGTGACAACCTGCAGTGAGAACTAGTACTTGTGCATATAGCACTGATGCTTCCAAGTTTGTTACGAACTATCGGGTTGATAAAAGTAAAGTTGGCAGCCCAGGAGTTGCAACATTCTTGCTGCAATACTAGAACTCACCACTTTTTGGCATTGAAATTGTAATTGAACAAAACAAATTGCAACTAGCTGAAATGAACTTGCTGAATGGAAATTTGCAGAATTGAAAAGGAAAGCAAGGAAATGCAGAATTGAAAGAAAAGAAATGACTAGTCTACTTTTGCCGAAAGAAACTATTAGCAGAAAGTGGTGAGTGCCAGTATTGCAGTAGGAATGCTGCAACTCTTGAGCTTCCAACTTTACTTTTATCAACCTGGTAGTTCATAACAAACTTGGAAGCGTCGGTGCTATATGCACAAGTACTAGTTCTCACTACAGGTTGTCACTTGGTCAGCCACTGCGAGATCACTAGGAGCTCAAGCCAACTTCTATAGATTTCAAAAGAAGCTATATGTATGATGAAAGGAAAGAAAGATTACTCTACAAATGCTATTCTAATTGCAGAAAGGAGAAAGACTAGAATGTAAAGAAAAACTTAGTAAACCCTAATTAACAAGCTAATTCTACTTTTGCCAAAAACACTATGAAAACTATGAAAGAAATGCCATTATCTACTCAAGGAAGTAAAAAACATCTAACCATGCTATTTCTAGAAGTAAATAAACAAAAATCATATTTTTGGATTTTTATGTGTTTTTACGTGAATTTAACATGCATATAATTTATTGTGTGAGTGTGGCAGTGAACAAGTGGCATTGGAGGGCAGTTTTGGAGCTGGGGGGGATGTAGGATCGTGTGGATGGGTCTTAGGAGGTCTTATTTAGGTGGCCTTCTAGAGGCTTTTTGCACACTCGGATTTCAAAAGAAATCCTATAGGAAAAACTACAAGACGACACAGGGAAGCTATAGGAGGAAAACAGGGAAACTACAAGAGGCCTACAAGAGGAGGCCGAGAGAAATTTCTGCTGTTTGAGGCGGTGAGAGTGGGTGAAAAATGTGGATGAAGGCTGGAATGAGGTGTTAGGGAACCTAAGGTCTACCATGAATCACCAGGAGAGAGAAAGATGAATGGGTTTGCTGAAGGAGAGAGGAAGAAGTTCTACGAAAAATGAAGGAAACTAGGGCAGAATTGAGATAAGGTTTGGGAGACCTATAAGGCATGAATTAGATGGAGGGTGTGACTATTGGTAAGCTGGCCTATTGCTGGAGGAGATCTGCTACATAGAAACTAATAGTCAACCAAGAAAATCAAACAACCAATGGAATGAGTGTATCTTAGGAAAAATAGAGTTTTGCATTAAAATGGCATAAACTATGATGTATAGAAGGAAATGCTGGGAAATGCTATAAGAAAAGAAAGAATGAAAAAGGAATATTGCAAATTTGGAAGTGGACATGATAAAGAATATCTAAAGTAAAGAAAAACTGGACTATCAACCTATTAGAGAGCTGCAAACACTAGAAGTCCTAGGAATGAAGAAAATCTGTGTTTTTGGGGCAGCAAGAGAGTCTTTGCCTCAAATCATGGTCCCAGAGGGAGGAAGAGATGTTAAGGCACTATTGCTAGCCTTTTGAATATTCTTTGTGTTTAACCTACTATAGAAAGCACAAGTGGAAGCAAACTACTAAATCATCAAGAGCAACATGTTCTTAACCATAAGAGAAATACATCTACAACAAACTAATCTACAAATTGAAGTAAAGCATACAAATATAAGTAAAGAGGAGCTTGGCTGCTTGGATTGGGCCCTAACCTAAGAGTTTCAGCCCTCTGAGGTAACTTAGTGCTAGCTCAAAAAATATTTCATCTTCATTATCAAAAAATAGCAAAGATTACATAAAACTGTCATAAAATAGTAAGCTCGAAATTTGGGTAGAGTTTGCATAGGGAAAAAGTTGACCCTAGTGAGGCCCTAGGCCTCTCTACTTATACATTTGAAGCTACCAACAACTTCCTTAAAGTTAGGGAGGCTTGGCTCCCAAAACTTAAGATAACTCTGAATCATTTTCCACTTGCTCGACTGCCTTCTAGTGCATGATTTAGCTGCTTGTACTCCGAGCTAAATGAAGGGGAATTTGAAGTGAGGAGTAATAAATGAGGGGGATTCCCTCCTATAATTCCTCTCCTTTGTCTACTTCGAGTTACTGCTATAGTTTGGCCACTAGATCCTTGACTTTAACCTCGAAATCTATCAATAATCTGCATTAAATACATGTTAGACTACATGGCATAATAACTAACTCAACTCACCTTATAAGTATAAATATAATCAGAAAATCATAAAATAAGCTAAGGGAATGGTTGATTTGACTAGGTTAGGAGGTAAAATGAGCCCATATAATTACCCATTTATGAGGTTCATCATTTTTGTTAAACAATTTATTTTTTTCTTAAATTTTTTTCCTTT
>APFE030204760.1:35222-69114 GCA_000404065.3 Pinus taeda
TTTTTTAGTATATATTTTAATTTACGTTTTGTTATTTTTTAAACTTTTTGTTTTGTTTTGTGTTTGTGTTTTAATTTTTTAATGTTTAATTTAATTTTATGTTTTCATTATTCTTTTGAAATTTTAATGTTTTTTGGGGTCATGATAAAATCTTTTACGCTATTATTTAGAAATGTTGAAATTTTACCTTTGTTAAAAAAAGAGTGTTATCCCAGCATCAACACTTTTCTTTTTGAGGGTGTTTTTTGCACATAATTTACCATTGAAAAAAAATGTTATTTGAACATCAACACTTTTTATTTTTAAGGTGTTTTTGGACAGTTTTTGCACAGAAAATTGGTTTTCACCGCCATTTTTAAGACATGTTGAAAATTTACCCTAGAAGAAAAAGGTTTATTCCAACAACAACACTTTTTGTTTTTAGCATTGTTTTTGATGTTTTTACGGGGTTTTTTTGGCTAGAGCTCCCGTTTTGAGTTTATAGTTCCCGTTTTAGAGTTTACATTGTTTCAACAAATACCATCAACTTTACCAGAGGATTTACCTAAGGTATTGGCACAGGAAAAACCTATATAAGGAGATGGAGATCAAAGTGTTGGGCGTGAAAGTGAATGAGTTATTCATATATGAATTGATTTGACACTTGCTTGATCTATTTATGCTTGTAGCTAACAATGATAGCCATGTGGTTGTAATGGCATTATGATATGAATATATCAGACTGAAGGTTGCAGCGTGTGAGTTGTGATTACAAAGAAGGTATGTCTCAGTGATTTAAGACCTCTATGTTGGTTTTCTTCTGAATAGTCATGTACATACAAAGATTTGTTTCTATTGAGTCATGTACATATTCTGAGATATGATTTTTAGTATGTTTAAATTTGTATGCAAATGTTACACAAGCTAAGCATGTATATATGCTATTCATCTTAATAATTGTCACGTATGTATTTTGAGTTAGATCTAGTTAGGGTACGCAACATTGTTTACAGTTGATGATGTTTGTTCTGTATGCTACTAATTATCAATGATGTATTCATCTATATTTGGTAGTGGTGTTTAGGTTAATTTAGTTGTGGATTGAAATGATGATCAATTATAATGCTGCAAAAGTATGACTGGAAATGGTTCAATGATTTTTGAATGGTTTAGTATTTGATGTAGTAAGTGGTTTAGAGTTACAGTGATTCAGTTAAATAATTCTGTGATTTAAAGAACTATACATGGGTTTTATGTATAGTAAGTGCATATATACATAGGTTCTATTAAGAAAAATAGTGTATATATTTTGAAGTTCATTTGATCTGATTGGCTTATGTATTCTCAGGATTCAGTTAGTTTATAGTGATTCAGTTACTCATTGCTTGTGACTTAGTATTTTAGTTTGGAATATTTGGTTTGGGCATTTTATTGATATGGGTCCATTTTCAAAATATGGTGAAAGGTGGCCTACATGTTTGATGATTGTTTGATATGTGGATACAATGTGAAACATTTCGAAATGTGGTCCACAAGGTGTTGAGGGTTGCAAACTTCAATGTGGGGGTAGGAGCTCCCTTCCAGTAGGAGCTGGTAAATGGGATCATGTGGTTGTACGTCCCTTCCAGTGGGTTCTAGAAAACATGTGGAGGTTGTAGCCTCCCTCAGATGGGTGCTTATGTACTAGTAAGAGTCTGCACCGGTATTGAATTTAATGAATATTTTATAATAAGAAATAATATAGAGATAATGACAATGGTGGTTTTTTCCCACATTAGGTTTCCACTTAAAATCCTAGTGTTCTATGTGTGTTGCTCGTGTGTTGTGACTTTTCTATTATTCACGGCATACTAGATGGTTAAAGAATTAATAACACAATGGTTAATTTAAATTATTGATTAATGTTATGATAAATTAAGTAAAATGGATATGCAATGTTTATATTCACTAAAGTCGTGTACATACGCTGGTTGCATGAATAACAATAGCGTGCACAATTCTAAGTAAGAATTTTAAATTTTGAAGTGAATTAAAATATTAATTCACCCCCCTAGTATTTTTCCTAACAATTGGTACCAGAGCAAGTCCCTCAGAAGAAGCTTGATCGCTTAAAGTGAATTCTATCAATATGAGAAGTTAAGAGAGAGTATCTTCTATCAGGGAACCTTTGTTTAATGGAACTAACTTTATATTTTGGAAAATCAAAATGAGAGCATATTTGCAGGTTCTAGGAGCTGATGTATGGGAAATTGTTGAAGGTGGATATCAATACCTAGCCTCCATTCTCATAGATGATGCAGGGAAGAAATAGTATGAGATCATTGTAAAGGTTGTAAATTCTATCTTGGGTGGTTTGGCTGAATCTGAGTTTATGAAATTCATGCAATTGAACACCACAAAGGAAATATGAGATAATATTGTCCAAAGCTATGAAGGTGACACTAAGATAGAAAATTTTAAACTTCAAACATATAAAATTTAGTATGAGACCCTTCAAATGTGTGAGGATGAAACAATTGCAAGTTTTCTCCTTAGAGTAGATGATATTGTTAACTTAATGAAAAATATTGGTGAAGAAATAAAGGATGCCACAGTGTTGTTGAAAATATTTTGAGATCACTAACGCCAAAGTTCGATTCTAAATTCTCTGCTATTGAAGAAATGCAAGATTTGAAGAATCTCATTATTGAACAACTCCATGGGATCTTGACAAATTTTGAGATGAAAAAATGGGGTACATCTGGTATTATAGAAGAAACATTCAAAGCCACAAACAAAGGGAAAGAAAAGGAAGAGCCTAAGGAAACATATTACATTTCAGATGAAGAAAAAGTGAATTTTGTGAAGAAACTCCAAGGAGGATATGGAAGGTTCAAAGGTAAGCTTCCTTTTAAATGTTTTTCCTGTGGAAGAGTAGGTCACTATGCCACTAAGTGTCCTTATAAATAAAACCATGAAAATAGTGTTTCAAAGAAGAATGTTAAAATAGGTTCTAGTAGCAAGAATTTTTTTTTATACTCATGAAGATAGTGAAAATTCTTCCAATAATGAGGATGACGAATCAAATCAATATTGTCAATTACTTATGGAATTTGAAGAACAATGTGTAGATAGGTCTGATGATGATGAATTTATGGATGCTCTAAAAGTTATTATGCATAAAGAAAACACCCTTGTTGAAGAAATAACTGAGTTGAAGATATGTCTAGAAGAGGCTAAATTAATAGAAGAAACTTTGAAGAAACAAGTCTAAGAAAGTGAGAAGCATTTTGAAACCTTATAAATTGAAATTGTGCGTCTAATAAAGTAACTTGAGAAAACAAAATCTCTTAGTATTATATTTGCTAAAGGATATAAAAATTTAGAATAAATTATTAAAGTTCAATGTTCTCCACTAATCAAGATAGGTCTTGGGGACAATCCAAATAATGATGGTGAAACATCAAAACCTATGAAATATTTGGAAATAGGTACAAAAATCTATGTCAATGTGGTAAAAGGAAGCAATCATAAAAATCACAGGACTAAGAAAAAGAATGAAAGGTCAAAATTTTCTTAGGCAAAATAAGATTTCAATGAACAAAGGGCAAGCTACTCAAAAATATATTACGCTATGAGGTACTCTTACTTCAATGGTCAATGATTCAATGGAAACAGGACAAAGAGGTCTTCTTATAATACCTTCTCCCCTCATCAAAATGAGGTTGAATATTCTATTTTCAATAACTTTGGTCATGAAGAAACTAAATGCAAAAGTAAGATGAATTCATCTTATCAACATAAGCATAATATAAAACCTTCCAAGGTATGGAAAAAGAAAATTACTTCCTCTAAAAATTGTGGTCTAGCATTGTATGTGGGAGATTAAGAGAATATATGGTACATCAATAGTGTTTGTTCAAAGCATATGATAGGTGTCAGAGACAAGTTTGTTTCTTTTAATGAAATTAAGAAAGAAAACAACGTGACTTTCAATAATAACTCTCCCGCTACTATTAAATGAAAGGGATATGCATTTTTAAAAGAAAAGGTCAAGGCTGAGAATGTATTATTTGTTGATGGGCTAAAACATAACTTGTTAAGTGTTAGTCAAATGTGCGATCAAGGGCATGAAGTTATTTTCCGATCAAGGAATGTGTAGTAATAAACTTGCATATAGGTAAGACCATAGTCAAAAGAACTAGAACTCTAGGAAATGTCTATAGGCCTAGAAGGTGGCAAAGAGCACTATTTTTTGAGCAAATCAGAAGAAATATGGATTTGGCATAAAAGGTTGGGGCACCTCAGATTTTCTCAATTATACAAATAAAGCAAGATGGGAGCAGTTTGTTACTTGCCCAAAATTTCTCCACCTGAAAATAGTATTTGCAAATCATGTCAATTTGGTAAGAAATCCACAGTTCAGTTTAAAGCTAAAGAAGGTACTTCAAGTACACCTCTTAAACTTGTTCACACTGACTTATGTGGACCTATGAGAAAGAAGTATCCTCGTGGTGAATAACACTTCATGCTATTAATTGTTGACTTTACAAGAATGTGTTGGGTTGGTTTACTAAAGTATAAAGACGAGGCATTTCAAAATTTTAAAATATTCAAGGCTTTAGTAGAAAATGAATTGTATCTAAAAATTAAATGTTGTAGAATTGATAGAGAAAAAGAGTTTATATCAGATGAATTTTTCAATTTTTGTGAACAACATGGCATCAGAGGATAGTTTTCCATAGCTAAAACTCCTCAACAAAATGGAGTGGTAGAAAGAATGAAAAATAAAGTTCAAAAAATGGCATATACCATGCTTGATGAGTTCGGAACACCTCACACCTTCTGGGGAGAAGCAATACATACAACTATGGATATAATTAACAAAGCCCATGTTCTAGTAAACAATGATAAAACTCCATATGAACTTTGGTATGGTAAGCCTGCAACTATCAAACACTTTAGAATCTTTGGAAGCAAATGTTTCATAAAGAAAAATGATGATAATATTGGAAAGTTTGAATCCAGAGTTGATGAAGGAATCCTTCTTGGATACTCTTCCAAAAGCAAAGGATATAAATGTTACAATAAAATAATCCAAAAGATCGTTTAAAGTATAGATGTTGTGATTGATGAAGCATCCACAAGTACCAAAAATGAACTACAAATAGATGAAAAACCTCTCCCTACTAAAATCCAAGAAGTTGTAGGAGAGGAAGAAAGAGAAGAATCAAAAGAAGGAAATGAAAATACGGTATGGAAAAAAAGACCCCATCAAGGTATTTTCAGAAAAATAATCTTGAATCTCAAATTCTAGGTGATAAAGAAGCAGGAATACAAACTGGAAGAAATTCTGTTGGATCATCTAGTCACTTAGCCTTAGTATCCACAATTGAACCTCAAAATGTGAATCAAGAAAGCAAAGATGAATGTTTTGTTAAGGCAATGAATGAAGAACTTGACCAAATAAAAAAGAACCATACACGAGAACTTGTACCAAGGCCTCATAATAAAAATGTAATTGGGACAAAGTGGGTGTTTAAGAACAAACTAAACGAAAATGGAGAAGTAATTCAAAACAAAGAAAGACTTGTATGCAAAGGCTATGCTCAAGAGGAAGGGATAGACTTTGAAGGAACATTTGCACTTGTAGCTAGAATTGAAGCCATAAGAATGTTTCTTGAATTTTCCATCTTTTGCAACTTTAAAGTATATCAAATGGATGTTAAATATGCATTTTTAAATGGGGACTTAGAAGAATAAGTTTATATTGAACAACGTGAAGGATTCATACTTGGAAATGATAAAAATATTGTTTGCAAACTTAAGAAGGCATTATATGGGTTAAAATAGGCTCCTCGCCCATGGTATTATCATATTTATAGGTATCTTCAACAACAAGGATTGAAGAAAGGAACTACAGATATAAATTTATCTATCAAATATGAAAAAGATAAAAAAATGGTAGTAGTTGTGTATGTTGATGATATCATATTTGGAAGCAATATTGAATCTATGAGCTAAGGATTTTCTTCAACTATGTAACAAGAATTTGAAATGTCTTTACCTAGTGAGCTAACTTACTTTCTTGGTATTGAAGTTCATCAAAATAATGATGGTATCTTCCTATATCAAACCAAGCATCTCAAGTCGATTATGAAGAAGTACGTAATAGAAGACTGTAAAACTATGTTCACACCAATGGTAACAGGATGCAATCTTAGTCAAAATGATGACTCTCATGCTATTAATCAACCTGAATACAAATCTATGATTGGCATCTTGCATTATCTTACTGGTACAAGACCATACATTATGAATGTTGTTCGCATACTTGGATGATTCCAAGCAAATCCCAAGGAAAATCATCTCAAAGCAATCACGAGGATATTCAAATATCTGCAAGGCACTCAATATTTTGGTCTATGGTATCCCTAAAATATAGATTTTACACTTCATTCTTACACAGATGCAGACAGGACAGGTAATGTTGATGAGCACAAAAATACTATTGGAGGAGCATTCTGTTTGGGACCTCTCTTAGTTTCTTGGTTCAGTAAGAAAACAAAGTTCTATTACTTTATCAACTGCTGAAGCAGAATATGTTGTTTCTGCCTCTTCTTGTACTCAACTCCTATGGATGATTCAAATGTTGTAAGACATTCAATTACTTATCCTCAACCTATACCTATTCTCTATGACAACACTAGTGCCATAGGTATCTATCAAAATCTTGTCATGCACTCAAAAGGTAAGCACATCCCAACCAAATACCATTTTCTTAGAGAGAAATTTTTTGAGCAAAATTTATGTTGGAATATGTTTCCTAAAAGGAACAAGTTGTAGATATATTTACCAAGCCTCTTCCATGTGATTCCTTTGAATATCTCAGACAAAAATTAAGAATGGTTTGCACATCTTCACTCTTCCAATTTTTCTAATAGGTATGTCTTGTTCAAGGGGAGATGGGGTTGTAAACATCTACAGTTTAGTTTCTGTATGTGGATCTCATGAAATATAGTCACGTGTATACGCGGGTTTTGATCTAGATAGTCACATATGCTTCTCAGTGTTGAAAAAGAAGTGGCACAGATTCAAGGGGAGCTTCTCATATGATTCCATCAGTTTATTTTTAGCATTTTGGTTATGGAATTAATATGTTACAATCCACTGATGATGCTCATATGATGCTTAGGAATTATGTTGGTTCATGATAAGGTTATGAGTTGTTGTAAAATATTATAACTTGGTGCTAACAAATTGGATATTTGCTGCATTTGTTGATTGATGAGATGGATATAATCATATTTGATTGGCACATGTTTAGGGGGAGAATCTTCTATGCTTCTATGGTCCATCGTGTTGTATCTCTGAGATGATAATGGTGAGCTATCATGCCAGAGCATCTATGATAATTGTTTTGGGGGTTTTGTTTTAATTTGGAGGACCAATGTATGAAAGAGATGTAACACTGTAATGCCTAACCTTCTGAGTAATATTAATATCAAAGGAGAGGGCTGCTATAAAATTTCACATAGTGATATAGCTTGTATGGTGGAGAGCAGAAATAGAGAAATAATATGATTATCACAGTTTTCAAATTGAAAATTAAATAATCATAAGTATGAAAACCTTTAAACTATGTTCATAAGGTTTAAGAGAATATGCTTAAGCTTACAAAAGATGTTGATGATTTATTGATTCAGAGGGAATTAATTAAACAATCAGTCCAATAATTCATTCTCTTTATAGATTATCACTTTAGAAGCTTATAGGAATAGATTGAAACCCAATTATTCTTACCTAGTTATCTCTGTAAGACATAAGAATATGAAAAAAAACATAATGAGTAATACTGGAAAAACTTACAGGAAACAAAAACTGTGTAAAACAAAATTCAGAATGTTTTGCTTTGTATTAATGATCTAGAAAAGTCAACTACATCAAATGTTTAGAAATGCTTCTTCAAGGGTGCAAACCTTAATAACTTTTGAAGAGAGTTATTTATACAACAGTAGAACTAAGAAAATATCCTAAACTGTTTTTACAAAAATATATTATTATAAAATAAAAATAAAGATTGCTAGTTGATCTGGCACTATTTTGATGTTGCGCTATTGGTGACTATCATTAAAAAAACTGAAAATTGTTGAAGCTGGTTGACTATTCCTCCAAAAGCTGGATGCTATTCGATTTTCACATTGCATGTCATATTTATTGATGACCTTTCATCTGATACACTTTGACTTGTATTTCTTTATCTGTCTCCTCTGTTTAGTCTTTTACCTTGAATGCTCTATTACCTGCTTTTACTTTTATTAGTCATAGTAAATCACATCATCTGGTATCTTTCACTCTTATCTTGCATTTATGTCTTTAGTAAAAGTGAATTTCACTAAAGACCTGTTTGACTTCATGTGAAAATGTGATATGTTGTTGCTGATTTATCTCTATTTTAACAATTATTGCCTCTGTATAAATGATTTCTTTTGATCTGTGTATAATTGCCTTTTCCTTTTGAATAAAGCCTTTTGAGTAGATTTCTTTGCGAATCTTGGAGTAAACAGGTTTTGGAACTAGTAACAAAACTGTTTATCCAAGCTTATGGCCTTCTAATCACCTGCAAAATAAAATAATTTATTAATAAAAACACAGGTTGGCAGGGAGGTGATAATGGTTTCAGGGAACATGAAAGTCTGTGAATGGAGTTTGTAGTATGTATAGGAGGTAAACAACAGTGAAGTTGGGTTGCATATGCTCAGGGCGGCGTAGGAAGGCTTAGGCAATTTTCAGTGAAAAAACAAGCGAAACGAGTGAAAACAAGGGTCTTTGGCGTTTTAATGGGTAACAGCTAGAATTGGCGCAGAATTTCATAATGAACAGTGGATGGTTTCGGCCCACATAGGGAAGTGGTATTAAGGTTCATTGCACTGCTTTTAGCAGTCGGGTGGTTTTTCCATGAGAGCACATGAGTTCACGTAAAGCTTCCACATAATTGAAAGGGGCCCGAGGAAAACCATGAATCTCGCATGCTCTCGGTGGGTAAAGCTCGGAGAGGAAATCAACACGATATGGATGCACACTGTTAGATCTGGGGGTGCAAGATCTAATGGCTATCGTGCAGTGGAAATGCATAGAGGGAAATAGGGTGGAGATTAGCGAGGCCCGAGCGATAATTACATTGGATTTGTAATTAATTAATGAATAAAGCGGGTTAAAAATATAATGAGCGGGTTTATGGAGTGGGTCCAGGGTTAAATGTGGTGGTGTTTGTTAACCACACCAAGGGGGTGGGTTAAAAGGTTTTATATATCAGGAAAATGTGAATATAGCGAAGGTTTGTTAAGTAATGCATGGGGGACATAAAACATAGAATATAGGGGATTTACGAGTTTTTAGGCATATGGTAGAGTTAGTTAAGTAATGTGGGGGATGATTTTCAAAGGGAAATGTCTAGGGAAGAGGGTTAAAATTAAGGAAATAATGTTAAAATGAGGGGAAGGTATTTTTTCAAGGGGAAAGGGTTTCACAATAGGGAAAAGGGGTTTTGGGTAGGGGAATGAGTTGGGAGGGTAATTTGCTAGGACAATTTGTAAAACCAAATGGCAAGGGTGAAAATGAAGGGAAAATGGTATTTTCATAAGAAATGATGGGATAATGGGAAACTAGTAAGTATGTATTTGAGGGGGGGTGGGGTGAGGGGGGGGGGGGTTGAAATGAAATGAGGGGAAGTTAATCAAATCAACTAGTGAACATCTTTTGACTTTCATAACTGCTCCTGCACATTGAAACATTGGATAAAGCATGATAAATGTGCTTATTCTTTAACAACCTTGTATTTCTGCAACCTTTCTTCTACCTACCCTTTACTTATCCTAACATTTTTTACTTATTTTTCAGAGTGCATTTAAGCTAGCAACCCAATATTTATTTTCATGAATAATCTACCTCTATATCTTATTCTCTCCATTGGCTCAGATTAAACTATCGAGCCAATTTTATTTTCTACCTATGACAATCAATTTATAACAAATCCAATTATGATTAAACTATATAATTAGATTAAATAAACTGGTGTGGCATATAAACAAACTGAACACAACTATTATTTTCAAAAGTGAATTAGAGTAAAAGTAGTGGCATATAGATTTTCAACACTTTAAGAGTTTATTGGTTTTTGCTTTTCTCTCTAACCTAGCATATTAATTTTGCCTTCATTTTTTAGGGCATCTATTCTAACATTTACTTTGATATGGACATATTTGTCAAAATATTTCCTAACATTTTTATTCAGTATTCATTTTGTCCATATCCTACCTTAACATTTTTTTGAAAAATATTTTCAGTTTTTTGGAATAATTTATTTTAGATTACCAAAACCAAAAAATGCTACAACATCAGCTCCATCTGGGGACTGCTTTATCCTGTAGAAAGCAGAGAACTTGCAGATCTGTGTGCCTTCTCCTTAGGCTATGGAGTCTTTTTCTTTAAAAAATCACATTGACAGCTTGGAAAGTAAAAGAAACTGGAGTTTTTATAATGGTAGTAATGAAATCTACTTCAACTTCTTAGTATTGAATGTAATGTTTGATAAAACTTCCATTTATAGGATAAGTTGAATATAACCCCTCAAGATTTTTTAGCAAAAAATTGTTGTTTCCCTTCACTTCAGAAATTGCTAAAGGTCCAAACCACAGGTTGTCAAACTTTCCATGTTTTTCCTTTTCTTCTCTCCTGGAATCCCATCTTAGAACTAGATCACCTTTCTTGAAGTCCCTTTCCCTGACTCTTCTATCAATCAAGCTCTTCATCTTATTCTAATACTTTTTCAATTTGTATTAAACTTCATCTCTGTTTTCATCTAGTTCAATAATATGATTTATGATCCTTGAAAAATCATCAGGTTCATCTATTGAATCCTGCAAGAATTTTAAAACAGGGAAGGCCAAATTGGTAGGGAAGATTGCATCTTTCCCATAAATTAACTGGAAAGCATATTTTCCAGTAGATCTATTTGGAGTAATTATGTTTTACCATACTACATAAATTAAATGAGAATCCCAACTCTTTTTATGATGTGCCAGAGTCTTTTTGATTACCTTTACTAGACTTTTATTTGAGGATTTTTCAAGGCCATTACCTTGTGGGTAATCTGGAGTTGAATGATGTAACAAAATATGATATTTTTGGCAAAACTTAATCATTTTAACACTGGAAAAAGCTGTTGCATTATCAGTGACAATTTGAGTTGGACAACCAAATCTAGATAAGATGTTCTCTTCAATAAATTTGAGTACTACTGAGTCAATAACATTTCTCATTGGAATTGCTTCCACCCATTTGGTTTGCATTGAGGATCCATCTATGCTGATTACTTGAAGTGGGATGAATCTCTCCAACAAAATCTAATCCCCATTGGAGAAAAGGTTCTGAGACTATTGATGGAACTAGTGGAAGCGCTGCTAATTTTTGCTTACCAACAAACATTGGACAAGGAACAAAAACTTTGACCTTTGCTCCTACTTGTAAAACAATGTTGTCCAATAAAATCCTACCCTTAATATCTTATATGTTGTTTCTCTCCAAGCATAATGTCCTCCACAAAATCCTGTATGAAACTGGTCAATGATTCCTTCAGTTTCTGATTCTGTTAAACATAATAACAAAATATTTAGTGGGTCTTTCCACTACAAATTTGCATTTATGATACAGTACTTGAATGCTTTCAATTTGAGAGTTTTACACTGGCTTTTGGAGAATGATGCCGGACATTCAACATGGATCAAGAAATTTACAATGTCTTGGTACCAATTTGAAAACAAAAATTTGTCATCAATGTATAAAGGGTGGATCTGATATGAAGGTAAAGGTTCTTGTGGATTCTTTTCTTCAGGATGAAGGGAAGGTTCTTGTGGATTCTCCCCTTCTGCAAGGACAAGGGGTTACTGTGTATTCTTCTTATCTGAAGTTTGAGAAGGTTCTTGTGTACTCTACTTATCTGATGTTTGAGAAGGTTCTTGTGGATTCTTCCCTTGTATCTCTAAAACAGAATTGATTCCGAGCACTTTACAGTTGGATTCAGCTAGAAGCTTAGATAATACTTGGCCTTTTAATAGCTTTTTAGTTTTGATAATTAGATCAAACTCCAGTATTTGAGTGATCCATCTACCTTTCTTTCCATCAGTGTCTAGTTGAGTTAAAATGGTTTTCACAACACTGTTAGGAACATAAGCAATAATAGGAGAATGTAGGACATACATCCTGAATGATTTCAAGGCTTGAATAAGGGCATAGGCTTTCTTCTCAATTATGTCATACTTAAGTTCAACATCTCTCATAACCTTACTGAAAAAGGCTATGGGTTGGTCATTGGAATCTTCATTCTTTTGTAGTAGAACAACTGCAAGGGTTGTTTCTAAGGTAGAGGAAAAGATACGAATGGTTTAGTGTAATCAAGGCTAGCTAAGGTGGAACCTTTAGAGATATCTTTCTTGATCTGATCAAATGCATTCCTAGAAGAGATAGTCCATTTAACTTCATGATCTTTTTGTAGCATGCCAGTTATATCTTTTACAATCTCAGCATAATTTGGGATGAATCTCCTTAAAAAAATAATCTTGCCTAGAAAAGCTTGAATCTCCTTGTTGTTTCTAGGTAAGGTCAATGTTTTAATGGCAGACACACACTTGGGATCAATCACCATTCCTTTTTTTTGAAATTATATGGCCCAAAAGTTTTCCTTCTTTGATAGCAAACAAAGAATTTTTAGGATTCAATGATATTCCGAATTTTCTACACCTTCCAAAACCCTTCATCAAGTGCTTTAGATTATTCTAATTAGATTTAGAAAAAATAGTTATGTCATCAAGATAAATGACCACAAATTTATTTACCTGACCCACAAAAGCTACGTCCATAGCTCTATGAAATGTTGCTCCATCATTGGATAAGCCAAATGGCATTCTAGCATACATGAATGTACCCAGGGTGTAGTAATGGTTGTCTTCTCTCTGTTTGCTGAATCAACATTTACCTAATTATAGCCTGAAAAACCATCAAGCATAGAAATTCTTTGTGCTCCTGAAACCATTTGAAGTAATTGATCCATTCTGGGCAAAGGATAGCCATCCTTTAATGATTTTATGTTCAAATTTCTAAAGTCCACACAGAGTCTGATTTCTCCATTTTTCTTTCTAACAGGAACTAAATTTTCAACCAAATTAGAATAACTAAGAGGGAGAAAGATCTGGACATCTAGAATTTTCTTAATTTCCTTTTCTACAGTTGGTAGAAGAGCTAAATTGATTCTCCTAAGTTTCTGTTGATAAGGAACTGCTTCTGGCTTTAAAGGAATCTTATGTTGTATTAATGAGGTATCATAGGTTTTTAGATCAACATAGGTCCATGCAAAAACATCCTTATAATTTTGAAGTAACTTAAGATATTGAGCTTTGATCTCAAGATCTAGAGATGCACATATTTTGATGTTTTTAATATCATCATTTGTTCCAATATTAATTTCTTCTATGTCATCTTGTGAAGAAATGGATTGAGGGTTTCAGAGGACATCATTTTGATCAAACATTTTTTCTAAAGGAATGAGGCCTTTGGGAATAAAATTGTTAGACAATTGAATAATGTCATGATAAAAAAATTTTGAATTGAAATTTGAAGTATCATTTCCATTTGTATTTCCATTTATTTTTGTTCTATCTTCATCAATTTGTAGAACTGAAAATTCATCTATAACTTGTAGAAAAGATTTCAAATGTTCATCATCTTCAAATATCTGCCAGTATTTTAGATTGTCTGGGATGGATGGTTTGTACTTGACTTGTATTTGATAGAGTACATTGTTCTGATCATGAATTTTAAATGAACTAGTAGAAACAACTAAGGCTTTTTCATGAATATTCTGATTTCTTGGAATATAAGTCAAATTAAAAGCATCAAAGAAGTTTTCGACTGAATCCCAAACTTCATTTCGATAATACCTAAGTCTAGGATGCTTCGACTGGCAAATATTTCTCACTTGTTTGAAAATAAGTTATGAATCAGTAAAAACACTTGAGTTTTGAACCTTTAAGCTTTTGTCTAATTGTAGTCCCAAAAGGAAAGCTTCGTATTCAGCCACATTATTTGTACTTTGAAGTCGATTTTGTATGATTGGGTGATATTTTCTTTTTATGGTGAAATTAAAACTACCCCAACTCCTACTCCATCTTTTGTACAAAAACCATCAAAAAATAGTTTCCATACATCAGTTTGATTTGGTACAAGACTTTCAACTACATCTTCTATTTTAACTTGAGTTTCATGTATTTGGTTTGAAGAGAGTTGAAAACAACCAAAATCCTGATCAATTGCATAAATGGGATGGTTCCTTGGTTGGTATGTTTTACAAATAGTGTGCACAAATATTAACTCTCTATATGACCTTGGTTGTTATCCCCCACAAAATGGAATAGTGGCATAAGACATATCCATCTAAAGAGTTCTCGCTAATTTGGCACAACAAGACCTAGAAAGGAGCATTCCAAATTTGGGAGGAATATTTGTGACAACTATATCAAGAACTACACTTTTCACTGGAATTTGGGCATGGGTGACTACTAAATCTTTAATCAATCCTAGGCATGGCACCCTTTTAGAATCAAAGTTGTACAAGTCATGATAGGATCTAGTTATGTCAAGTTTCAAATGTTCCATGATAGTTTTTGGCATGAGGTTATGTGATGCTCTAGAATCAAGCATACAATTATATAACATGGAATCATTTGTCTTAAGAGTTATATAGAAAGGAGGTACTATTTCATCTATCATATATGAGCTAGGACCAAAGACAACTGCTAGTTTTTCATCTTGTAAATTAATGATATCACTTTCAGCATCAATCGAGGTGTTTTGTATCCATTTGGAGACTTAATGTTTATAGCTATGGTTTTTGGAAAGTTCTAAAAGTGGAATTGGGATTTTAACTCTTTCTAACTCTTTTTAAACATTGAATGTAGTCAAAGCATTTTTATCATTTTGAGCAGTATCAGTTGACAAATTTAATGGTTGAATAATAGTTGTTTCAGTTTAGAAACTTTAGTACAAGGTTTAATTATTGGAGTCTCCTTAGGAGGTCTTCCAGGGCTAGGTCTAGGCCTAAGATCATATCTCTTGTTCAACTCTGCAATTAGAAAGTTAGAGAAGGCATGGTATTTAGAAACCTGTGAGGATTCTTGATCTTCTTGAACCTGGTTTTGTTGTGAGAGAGGAATAATAACTACTTAATTAGAAGAAGTATCCATGTTATTGATATCTTCAGTAATAGTCATAGTATTTTCATTAGGTTGCTGGTCATCTATCAGCAAAGGAGTGGGAGCCTCATGATCATTACTAGGTCTCTGAAGAATTTGTAATTGTGGATTCCTTTTATACTGACCTTGATTTTGATTTTGGGGTCTAATAACTATTTGTTGAACTGTCCTAGGTTGAGTCTCAATCTTGGAAATTCTATTAGATAGATTTCTAAGAAGAGAGGTTATTTCATCTATTTTAGAATCTTCTACTTTAGTCTTAGAAGAACTAGAGGAACTAGAGGCCTCTTGAATAGATTTGAGTTTTCTTTGGGCCTTTTCCTCTTTAGCTTTCAAGGAAGTCAAAGCAACCTTATTTTCTTCCACCTCTATAGCATTTGTTTTCATATCTTCAAGAATTCTTGAAGTTATCTCTCTTAGCATTACAACAAAACCATCGTCAAAGGCTTTAGAAAACCTAGACTTAGTTGCTGCTATAGGGGGCTTACAATCAGGGGGCATCGTATGATAAATTTTATTGAACCTTTTGATAAAATATGATACAGGTTAACCAAAATTTCTTTTAAGTTCTTCCAATTCAGTCAGAAAGTAAAGATGATATTTCTTTACACCCCATTTATTTTTAAATATGTTTGTAAGCTCTTCCCAATTTCTAATGGAATTTACAGGTAACTCCCTAAACTAGATCCTTACATTTCCTTCAAATGACTATAAAAACAATCTCATGTAAACATTTTCTTGTTTTCTATTCATGTTGTCTGCAAAGTCTAGAAAAGCTTGAAGATGGTCCTTAGCCAAGGGACCGATTTCTCCATTATACCTGGGAAGGTAGTTCAAGTACCCAGCTAGGAATTCATCGAGGTTAGATGGTAAGATAAAGCTTGATATCTAGCCTATACAATAGGTCAAAATGCCATAGTAGAAGGTGGTGTATGAGATGTTTGTGTGGACGAAGAAGAAGAAGATGAAGAAGAGATAGAAGAAGGTGATTGAGGGGGTGTGTGACTATGTGGAGGTGAAGAAGGAGGGGATCTCCTGAATAACTTTAAAGGAGTCTTAAGAACTAAAGTTTGGGCCTGTGAATGAATACCCTCTTTTGTTTCAAAGAGTGGATTTGAATATACAACGAGGGTATCTTTAGGTTGTTCAAATTAGTAGCTTCAGGTCGTTCAGAAGTGGAAGCTAATGAATAAGTGGTAGGGGATATGAAATCTGTGGGTTTGTATACAGGTAAATGAAAACCCAAGTTAGACTTAGTTTTAGGTGATCTTGGTGGTAGTGGGGGTCCTTGATGTGTTTCAAAAGAATGAATAAGGAAAGATGAATCTAAATCAACTCCCCTATTTAATAGTTTAGAAACCCTAGGATGTATTTGTTTCCAATCAAGATCAGATGGAATATTACTAAAAGGATCAAAAGATACTAAATCTCCAGACTACAAGGCTGAAGAGGAAGAAGAAGATGGTTGACGTCTCCTTTTATAACTAGATTTTCTCATAATTTTTTCAGGATCTAATAGAGGATTAACTAAGTCAGATTCCGAATGAGATTTGGTGTGTTTAAAAGGTGCTAGTTTGGGCTAGTGGAGTCACCAGGTGAAGGATTTTAACCTTTCTATATCTTTAATCACCTTAAAGGAATATAATGAATATCATTGCCCCAGGAAAATTTAATGAAATTCGAATCCCCGACAACGACGTCAGATTGATGTTGTATTTCTGAGATGATAATGGTCAGCTATCATGCCAAAGTAATGCACCTACGACTGAGATCAATCTATTAGACTTCAAACATCAGACTTCAGTAACAAATAAAACGATCTTCTTTAACTTTAAAACGCCGGACTACCAAAGTAGAACCTCTGTTTTTCATTCCAAAACAAACTGGATTCTTCTTGGTATCATATAGGCGCGGCCATCACACCCTTTTCCCAACGCATAAAAAATGACACACGTTGGTTTCAAACAAAAACAGACAACATTGTATTTCCACCTGCGCTAGTGTTATTACAATTACCAAATGAACACATACTCATTCGTCCATCGTATCCATTGATACAATACGTTCCATCACGCAGCACATCACAGGATTTAACCCACGCACAATAGATCACAACCAAAACAAAGGAAAAAAAACAACACATCTGTTCATCTATTATTTGACAACGCAGGTCCTTAATTTACATGGCTATCTGAATAAACGAACAGCAAAGCAAAAACGCTGGTCCAACACCGCTTCAGGCATATCAAGACTTTGGTATGTAATCATAAAACAAATATCACACTATTGACCCCCGGATTCTGAGCCAATTCTAGCCTATCACACACAGTTACATAATGCCCTTAATCTGTAGAATGCCTCCTTTGTTTCATCACCGAATCCGATTATGGATTACTGGTCCCTTTTTTACAAAAAATGGTGCCGATCTCTTTTCATTTCCCTTTGACCGCAAATTTCTTTCAATGAATCCGCTCTCCGCCATATCTCAGTTAGATTTTTAATGCAGGTTCGATGATTGACCGATATTCCAGTCCAACGTAGCTGTATTAGCCACAATTGGTGGTCAGAACAAGTATATAACACATGTTTATAACAATTTGCCAAATTTCAGGCGCTCTTAAATCAAGATTGCCCACGAGAAATCGACGTTGATCCGCTCCAAGAGATCTTCAGTTTGCCATTTATTTCCACCAGAATCGCCCTTCTTTAGCTTCTGTTATACCACTAATTACTCTAACAATAGATAAGGTGATCTCCATAAATTTATTACAACAGACATATCAAGATGCACCTAAAAAATCAAATACTAAATGGAGAGATTTAATCTATTACAACAACAAACTAACTATGAACTCGACTCTCATAGTAATACTACCATCAACAGCAAATGAAATATGATTTTTCAAGCCACAACATGTGGGCAATTTCCCACATTGCTGGCCCGTCCCGATGCTCCTACATCAGACTCCCGAAGAAGAAAAGATTGGTTCTTTAAACTTTCAAGAGTTATGCCATATTTCTGCAATTCAGTTGTTGTCAACCAACTGGAATCTTCCACTTGATGCTCCTTCCACTTGACAAGATACTGAAAATATGTCTGCCCTCGAGTTTTCTTGGATATCCTCTGATCTAAAATAGCTTCAACTTCTTTCTTGAATATTTTTGGTACCTGTTCTTCCCAATCCACAGTTTGAACTTCATCACCTGTAGCTTCAGTCTGCAATTCTGTTTCTACCTCTCTGAATGGATACAAGTCTGCAATATTAAAAATGGGAGATATTCCGATCCCTTTTGGTAACTCAATCTCATATGCATTGGCTGAAAATTTCCTTTTGATTTTACATGGCCCTACCTTCTTCAGTTTCAGCTTGTTGTAAGTTTTTGTAGGAAATCTCTCTTTTCTCAAATATGCCATGACTAACTCTCCCACTTGAAATTCTTTTTCTCTTCTTTTCAGATCTGCCTTTTGCTTGTATTTCTTACTGCTTTCCTGTAGTTTACCTTTAACTTCTTCCTGTAGCTTCTGCATTTGTTCAACAAAATCTTCAGCACTTGCACTTCTGGTTTCTTGTTTCCCCAAGTCTCTTAGCTCATATACTCCTCTCGGATGCATTCCAAAGACAATCTGAAATGGACTCATTCCAGTGCTTCGGTTTGGTGTGTCATTGTAAGCAAATTCAGCTTGAGCTAATGCCAAATCCCACTGTTTGGGATTTTGATGTACCAAACTTCTTAATATATTCCCCAATCTTCTGTTTACAACTTTAGTTTGTCCATCCGTCTGAGGATGGTAAGCTGAACTAAAACTGAGCTTAGTTCCCAGTTTCTTCCAAAGTGTCCTCCAGAAATGCCCTACAAATTGAGTGTCTCGATCTGATACAATAGTTACAGGCAAACCATGCAATCTTACAATCTTTGAAAAGAAAAAATTTGCTATGTGTGTGGCATCATTAGTCTTCTTACAAGCAATAAAATGAGCCATTTTAGAAAATCTGTCTACAACAACATAAATAGAATCATTCTCTCTGAGTTTTTGGTAAACCCAAAACGAAGTCCATACTCACTGCATCCCATGGTCGATCTGGTATGGGCAATGGCTGATATAATCCGATATTTTGACTCCTTCCTTTGGCATACTGGCATACCCTGCATTTCTCAACAAACTTTTTGACATCAGTTTGCATTTTAGGCCAATAATAAAAAGCATTCACCTGGGCGAAAGTTTTGTCTTGTCCAAAATGGCCAGACAATCCTCCATTATGCTTCTCTTTAATGATGTTCTCTCTCATTGAACATTTAGGAATGCATAATTTGTTGCTTTTAAATAACAGGCCTCCTTGAATAAGGTAATCCATCCATTGACTTCTGTTATGGCTCACTGGATTCTGCACTGTTGTGTAGATGTCTTTAAAATCCTCATCATCCTTGTACATTTCTATCATTTCGTCAAAACCTACAACACCCACTTTAAATTCTTGCAAAAGAAAACTTACTCTGCTCAATGCATCCGCTACTTTGTTAGACTTACCACTTTTATGCTTTATTACAAAAGTGAAACTTTGAAGAAATTCCATCCACTTGGCATGCTTCTGATTTAGCTTTGGCTGGTTATTAATAAACTGCAAAGCATGGTTGTCTGAATATAAGATGAACTCCTTCGGTAGCAAGTAATGTCTCCACTTTTTTAATGCCTGCACAATAGCGTAAAATTCTTTATCATAAGAGGAATATTTTTTCTTTGCATCATTTAACTTCTCGCTGAAATATGCTATTGGCCTTTACTCTTGGCTTAGCACCGCACCAACTGCTTCTCCACTTGCATCGGTTTCCACTTGAAAAACTTTCTCGAAATTTGGTAAGGCTAGAATAGGCTTTTCTGTTATCTTTCTTTTCAACAGATTAAAACTCCTATCAGCTGCTTCTGTCCATCGAAATGGCTGATTGACCTCCTTGATTGTCTCAAGGATTGGTGCACAAACTTGACTAAATCCCTTTATAAATTTTCGGTAGAAACTAGCAAGTCCATGGAAACTTTTTACCTCAAAGACACTCCTGGGAGTAGGCCAGTTTTTGATTGCTTGTACCTTTTCCGAATCCATTTTCAAATTGTCTCTGGAAATCAAAAACCCCAAGTATACCAGCTCCTCTTTCATAAAACTACATTTCTTCAGATTTATTAGTAGTTTCTCTTTCTGTAGAGTTTTCAAAACTAACTTCAAGTGTTCCAAATGTTCCTCTTTACTTTTGCTGAAAACTAGAATATCATCAAGGTAAACAACAACAAATTTACCTGTATATTCTTTCAGAACCTCATTCATTAGTCTCATGAATGTGCTGGGCGCATTAGTGAGCCCAAAAGGCATCACTAACCACTCATACAATCCACTGTTGGTTTTAAAAGCTGTTTTCCACTCATTGCCTTCCTGGATTCTGATATGATGATACCCGCTTTTCAGATCTATCTTAGTGAAGTACCTGGATCCACTTAAACAATCCATTAAATCATCCATCCTGGGCAAAGGAAATCTATACCTGACTGTTATCTTGTTGATAGCTCTGGAATCGGTGCACATGCGCCATTCTCCTCCCTTTTTCAGACTAAGCACCGTTGGTACAGCACACAGACTCAGACTTTCCCGAATCAGCCCCTTGTCCATCAGCTCTTGAGCCTGTATTGCAACTTCTGCATTTTCCTAAGGATTTAATCTATATGCAGCTTTATTAGGTAGACTTGCTCCTGGTATTAAGTCAATATGGTGACTTATACTTCTAACCGGTGGTAATTCATTTGGTAATTCATCCACAATGATATCCATGTAACTATTTAACACAGATTGAATTTCTTCAGGTAAATCATTTAAATTTGTGGAGGTTAAAATTACCTTTGGCCTTCCCACGATAGCGAAATGCACCTCTTCGCTTTTATCAACCTCCTTTAGCAGTTCCTTACCACTCACCAACATGATACTATTTTCAGGTAGCTCTTTATCAGCGTCATTCTTCACTGGCAGCAACGTATGCTTAACTCCATCCTTTTCTATGGTATATGTATTTCTTCTTCCATCATGAATTGCCTTTCGGTCAAATTGCCATGGTCTCCCCAATAACAGGTGACATACGTCCATGGGCATTATGTCACATAAAATCACATCTCTGTATGTGCCAATCTGCATTTCCACATTACATTGTTCTGTCACGGTGACTTGATGACCCTTCTGAAGCCAAGATACTTTGTAAGGTGAAGGATGCGCTTTCTTTGTTAACCCAAGCTTTTCCACCATCTCTGTAGACACAAGATTGTCAGTACTCCCACTATCAAGTATAACCTTACAGCACTTACCCTTTGATTTGCATGTAGTCCTGAACAAGTTCTTCCTTTACGTAGGTTCTCCAATCTCTTTTTCTGATCTCAGCAAAGTTCTTCTGAGCAGCAATGATTCACCTTCCTCCAGTGGTTCCTCCTTCTCTACAAGTCGAGGTGGTTCTGGCTCTGCCTCAGCCACATTTGCACCTCTCTGGCTTGCTGATTTGTTATGAGGACAGTCCCGTGACATATGTCCCCATTCTCCACAGGTATAACACCTAACATCTCTTCCTTGCCCTCTTCCTCCGGGCGCGAATATTCCTCTACTAGAGTCACCCATCTGTGGTGATCTGCTGCTTGAACTTCCTGCTTCAAACTAATGCTGTGTTCCTCTGGATCTGACTGATCCTCTACCTCTTGCTGAGCTCTTTCCTCTGTTTCTTTGACTCTGTTTCCACAATATTTTCTCCTCTGCTTTCAAACTTGCTTGATAGGCATCTTCAACAGTTTTCAAACTTAATAGGCTAATCTCGTCTTGGATCTCATACCTTAGTCGATTAACATATCTGACTACTTTCTCTAGATCATCTTCTACATGTCCTGTTCTGATATTTAGCCTGTAAAATTCTTCAGTATATTCTTTAACAGACATTCCTTTCTATTTCAAATTTTGCATCTGCTTAAAAATATTCAAATGGTAGTCTTTAGGCAAAAACTTGGCTTTCAGTTTGCCTACCATCTTATCCCACTACTTGATCTTAGATTTCCCCTTTCTCATTCTTGATGTCTGTAACTCGTCCCACCAGATGGCTGCATGGCCCTTCAGTCTAGTGACTGCAAACTTCACCCTCTTATTCTCCTCAATCTCTTCATAATCGAAATACTGATCTATGGATCTGATCCAATCCATGAGCTCCTCGGCATTTAAACTTCCTTCATACATAGGAGTTTCTATCTTGGGTTTGCTTCCAACTTTTGCCAACATCTTGAGGACTTTGGCAGTTTCATTTTCTTCTCCTGCTTCCGCTTCTTCCTCAGATTCTTCGGAAGAACTCTTAGCTCCCTCATCAGGGACTTCTCTGGGCTGTTTCCATTGTTTCCATTCGTTCACGCAGTCTTCACACTTCGTCTATCAGGACTGCATTTGGTTCTGGTCTTCCTCGACCAATTCCTCGCCTTGGCGGCATCTTTTGCTACAAACACCCGCTAGTTTGGCTCTGATACCAAAATAATGCACCTACGACTGAGATCAATCTATTAGACTTCAAACATCAGACTTCAGTAACAAATAAAACGATCTTCTTTAACTTTATAACGCTGGACTACCAAAGTAGAACCTCTGTTTTTCTTTCCAAAACAAACAGGATTCTTCTCGGTATCATATAGGCACGACCATCACACCCTTTTCCCAACACATAAAAAAATGACACCTGTTGGTTTCAAACAAAAACAGAAAACATTGTATTTCCACCTGCGCTAGTGTTATTACAATTACCAAATGAACACATACTCATTCGTCCATCGTATCCACCAATACAATACGTTCCATCACGCAGCACATCACAGGATTTAACCCACGCATAATAGATCACAACCAAAACAAAGGAAAAAAAAACAACACATCTGTTCATCTATTATTTGACAACGCAGGTCCTTAATTTACATGGCTATTTGAATAAATGAACAGCAAAACAAAAACGCTGGTCCAACACCGCTTCAGGCATATCAAGACTTTGGTATGTAATCATAAAAAAATTATCACACTATCGACCCCGGATTCTAAACCAATTCTAGCCTATCACACACAGTTACATAATTCCCTTAATCTGTAGAATGCCTCCTCTGTTTCATCACCGAATCCGATTATGGATTACTGGTCCCTTTTTTACAAAAAATGATGCCGATCTCTTTTCATTTCCCTTTGACCGCAAATTTCTTTCAATGAATCTACTCTCTGCCATATCTCCGTTAGATTTTTAATGCAGGTTCGATGATTGACCAATATTCCGATCCAACGCAGTTGTATTAGCCACAATCAGCGGTTAGAATAGGTATACAACACATGTTTATAACAATTTGCCAGATTTCAAGTGCTCTTAAATCAAGATTGCCCATGAGAAATCGACATTGATCCACTCCAAGAGATCTTCAGTTTTCCATTTATTTCCACCAGAATCGCCCTTCTTTAGCTTCTGTTATACCACTAATTACTCTAACAATAGATAAGGTGATCTCCATAAATTTATTCCAACAAACATATCAATATGCGCCTAACAAATCAAATACTAAATGGAGAGATTTAATCTATTACAACAACAAACTAACTGTGAACTCGACTCTCATAGTAATACTACCATCAACAGCAAATGAAATACGATTTTTCAAGCCACAACATGTGGGAAATTTCCCACATTGCTGGCTCGTCCCGATGCTCCTACATCACAAAGCATCTAAGATAATTGTTTTAGGGGTTTTGTTTTAATTTGGAGGGCCAATATACGAAAGAGATGTAACATTGTAATGCATAACCTTGTGAATAATATTAATATCAAAGGAGAGGGTTGCTATAAAATTTCACACAGTGATATAGCTTGTATGGTGACGAGCAGAAACAAAGAAATAATATGATTATCATAGTTTTCAAATTGAAAATTAAATAATCATAAGTATGAAAACCTTTAAACTATGTTCAGAAGGTTTCAAAGAATATTCTTAAGCTTACAAAAGATGTTGATGATTTGTTGATTAAGAGGGAATTAATTTAAAAAATAGTCCATTAATTCATTCTCTTTATAGATTATCACTTCAGAAGCTTATAGGAATAGATTGAAATCCAATTATTCCTACCTAGTTATGTCTGTAAGACATAAGAATATGAAGAAAAACATAATGAGTAATACTGGAAAAACTCACAGGAAACACAAATTATGTAAAAAATAATTCAAAATCCTTTGCTTTGTATTAATGATTCAGAAAAGTCAAATACATCAAATGTTTAGAAATGCTTCGTCAAGGGTGCAACCCATAATAAATCATGAAGAGAGTTATTTATACAACAATAGAGCTAAGAAAATATCCTAAATTGTTTTTACAAAAATAGATTATTATAAAATCAAAATAAAGACTGCTAGTTGATCTGGCACTATTTTGATGTTGCGTTGTTGGTGATCGACACTACAACAAAATAGGTAATTTGCGCCATATTTAACACCAGATTTTAGTGCATTTTTTTCTCAATTGGGATGAGCAGCCTGGCGCTAAATCTGGCTCTATTGTACAATTTTTAAAGTGTCATTTTTTGCACCAAATTTTGCATCTTTTTTACGCCAAATTTTCCATCATTTTTTGCATCATATTTTGCACCAAGATTTTCAATTGGTTTTACAACAAGTTTTGCTTCTAGTTTTGTGCCATTTTTCGCATCATTTTTTGCTTCCTCTTTTGTGGCATTCTTTGCTTCTAGTTTTGTATCATAATTTGCATTGATTTTTACACCATCTTTGGCATCTAATTTAGTGCCTTTTTTTACATCCAGTTTGTGCCAATTTTTGCATCTGGTCTTATGCCACTTTTTGCTTCTAATTTTGTACTTATTTTTACATCTATTTTTGTGCCATTTTTTCTAACTTTTTTTACACCATTTTTTCCATCCAATTTTGCACCATATGTTGAATCTAATTTAGTGTCAAATTTTTCATGCATTTTTGCACCATTTTTTGCATCTACTTTTGCGTTTTATTTATCTCCCTTTTTTGCATCCTATTTTGCACCATATTTTGCATTTAATTTTGCATCATTTATTTCATCCAATTTAACATCATTTTTAACACAATTTCTTGCATCCAATTTTGCATCCTTTTGAGCATCTAAATTTGCATCCTATGTTGAACCATATGTTGCATCCCATTTTGTGTCTATTGTTATGTTCAATTTTGAGCCATTTTTTTCGCCTACTTTTGCATTTGTTTTTTCACCAAGTTTTGAATGATTTGTTGCACGTCATTTTACATCCAATGTTGCATCTCAATTTGCATCCACATTTGAGCCATTTTTATGCCCATTTTTGCACAATTTTTTCTTCTTTTGTGTCCAATTTTGCACCATTTTTTATGTCCAAATTTGCATCCTTTATGGTATCTAAATTTTCATCCTTTTTGGCTTCCAAATTTGCATCATTTTTTCTACCACATTTGCATGTCATTTTGCACCTAGATTTTAGTTTGAATTTTCATCTAGTTATGCATCATTTTTTACATTCTTGGTTTCACCCTTTTTTAGTCCCATTTTGCATCTTGTTTTGTGTATTTTCTTATATCCTTTTTTCATGCTAATTTTACACCATTATTTGAATCCTCATTTTAGTGTCCTTTTTTGCATCATTATTTGTGCCCAATTCGGTATCCTTTCATACGCCCTATTTTGTTCCCTTCTTTTTGTCTAGTGTTGCACCATTTTTTTTATTTTACTTTAAAACCCTTTTTGGGTCATTGTTTGCATCTTGTTTTGATGGCTAGTTTAACATCCAATTCTACTCCCAATTTTGCATCCATGGTTAAATCCACTTTTGGCTTCTTGTTCATTTTACTAAGTTCATTTACATAGTGAAATATATTAAAGTTTCTGAATATCATTTTGTTGTAGGATTTATTGCGTGGTTAGATGAAAATAAAACCCTCTCAGTTTATCCCAGAAACCTAGGACAAACCAATTAAGAGAAAGGTTGTTCTAAGGCTTAGGATTCTTAGTAGATCAAGATGTAGAGTATAGATTAAGAAAAAGAGAATGAATTCTTGTGAGTCCTCGCATGCAGGTCTTCTTGGAGTTTTTGGTATAGCTAGGAAGCGCTCCTAGCTAGCTCAAAAGATTGGTCCTACACATAACAGAGAGAATAAAGCAACCTTCACAACATAATATCTTGATAATAAAAACTATCAGAAACATATAAATATTATTGAATAAATAAATACAAACCAAAATTCCATACATCCATTAGTTAAATAGAAGAAGTAAAGAATGAATAGAAACATATGGATTGAACAACAACTGATCTATATGAATAAAGGAGTTGGAGGAAAGTTACAACAATCATATGTAGTTGCAACAACACCTCCCCCAACTCATAGCTCCAAAACTCTCCTCTCAAGATAGATCTCAGCAACGTGACAATACAAGAATTCCCATCATTTTTTCAATGGCCAAGCCTCCAATATATAGGAAAGTACAAGAATTCCCATCATTTTTTCAATGGCCAAGCCTCCAATATATAGGAAAGTGAAGGCTATGAAGATTTACCAAATTCCTCATTATTCAATTTGGGAAAAATATTTTGGGTGAATAATGTTTCCTCATATAAAAATGGCCTTTTCCACTTTTTAAATGCTTTTGTGCTTAGGAAAAAGCTTCTCGATGCTTTATGGCTCTTTCCCGCTTTTGTATGCTTTTATTTTTTAGGAAAAAGCTAAATATGAGGATAAAGAGATCACATTCCACCATATGAGTTTCCGAAAATGAACAAGATGTCAAATTCAAATTCTAGTGCTATCTTTTAGTTTTTTTTTTAATATATATTTAGTTTTAGTATTTTTTTATTTCAAAAAATATTTAGTTTTGATATTTTTTTTATATAAGAAAAAATTATATTTTGCTTTTATAAAAATGATTGAAAACATTCATTCATGCTAATTGGTGATTAATGAAAGAGTTTAAATTCTATTCTAAAAAGTAACCAATGCCATGTGTTGTGTCATGACAGGGTCTTATACATCTCTTCCTTGCTAAGTTATAGAATGTGCTTGGGTTTTCTTAATGTAATAAAATTAACTATGTTCTTCATGATATCTTGAACTATTCATCATGAACCAGGCTAATAAAACAATAAAGTTAAAATAGGTTTGCCTTTGTCCTTTATAGATATTTGTCCCCATTAATCTTTATCTTAATAGATTAATTGTCTTATGGTGGCCTTGAGTAGTCACTTCCATTAGTTGCATGCTTTATAGTTTTATGTTAGTGACATTTTTTAGGCTTGATAATATGTTATTTAATTTATCAAAATGTGTTATTGTCCATATTATTGTTAGGTTTTTTAGCATGTTTTAGCAAAACATTCCCAAAATTTTTCATTTCTTGATGAAATTGTTTTGGATATTTTTTTTAATGATTCATTGATTGATGAAATTGTTATGGATATTTTTTTAGTATATTAAATTGTATGTGATAAAGTTAAAAGTCACCTCTTTTTTAGATTTTCATTGGTCAATTTCCCTTAAGGCCATCAAGTTCACCATTTGGTCCCACGTTAAGGAAATATAGGAGTCATGAAGTCGAATTGTCCAAGCACTTAAATCTTGACACATGTTCTTTTTTAGTCACATTATACTTACTTTCTATGTAAATTCTCGATGAAAATAGTCTCATGGAACATGAGGGGCCTCAATAGTAAAGGAAAACAAAGAATCCTAAAAGAAAAATGGTACGCAAAGCACCCATCAATAATGTTGATATAAGAAGCAAAAATATTAAGTGAGGTTCTACCTCATATAATTAGAAAATGGGGGAGGAATCTCCAAGTAGTAGTGATTGATGCTTAGAGATACTTGGGTGGAATGGTTATTATTTGAAATGATCAAGACATCAAGGTTACCAATATGTTTACCTCTTTTCGCATTAGGATGATACAATTTTAGTTACTTGACATCGAGGACTACTACCATGTATCCAATGTCTATGACTCCAATATCGCAAATGGAAAACCTTTATTTCTCAATTCTATTTCTAGCACAAGTAATTTATACTCACCATCTCCATGGACTATTGGGAGTGACTTCAATATTATCAAGTGTCTCGAGGAAAAGAAAGGATGAATCGCAATGTTTAACAAGGTATTTTGTAAGCTATACCATTAAAGCCATAAAGTAGTCTCCATTAAAGTTGTCAAGCAATGAGTCTCCAACCCACACATGTGGATCAATGAGATTTAATACATGTGTGTGTGGTGACTAACTTAATACACCACTCTAATAACTCCACAAACTTATGCATTTCACTCTGTCACATAAATTGACAGTAATGTGACATAAGTAAACCAAGAGTAGACATGAAAGCCTTAGGCAACGAAAATTCCCTAGATCCTCAATTAGGTGCTTAAATGATGAAGTGAAAATGCAAGGATAAAAGAGGAATTCATTATCTAACCATCACAAACATGTGATCAAGTGTGACTAGGAGTGTATATATTCATATATTTTCCAAAGAGGGAGTGAATACATGAGTTACCATTCATTGGCCCTTATTTTTCTTTCTTTTTAATTTTCTTAAATATAGGACTTAGGGAATAAGGTTTTCATAATTTTGGCACAACCCATAGATATAAGATTTACATGAATTTTCACTTCAACCTTAGAGTTTAGACTTAGATAAATCAATATAGTGTATCTTTAATGATTTTGGCTTTCACTTTTTGATTTTATTTCATCACAAATGACAAAAGGGGAAATATTTTGCCACAAATCTATGAATGCTTAAATCATAAAGGCATCATGTGATGAAAACAAATTAATGATGTTATTTCTCTATGAAAATGATGGGTATTCTTGAGAAAATCTTATGCTTGTGGATGTCTCCTCTCTGGTTGAGAGGGAGTGAGGGTAGATACCATATTATCCATGTGTCATGTACTATGGCCAGGACTAACAATCGTAAGCCTAGTAAAGACACTAGTAGGGAGAATGGTGGATTGGATAAACATCTGGTACCAACATTCTTTGAGAATTTGGACTTTGACTAGGACTAATCGCCATAAGTCAAGTACATTAATCCAAGATGATAATAGTCATGAGGATTGACATTTCCTGATGTCAAATATTATGATAGTGGATTAGGAAATGATCATGTGAGGACATATCTGGTGAAAATCCTAGTGGGGTAAGTGCCTAGAGAGGCAATGGTGTCCAAATTTATGCGTCCCAACATTGTGCTCTGATCTAATGGAGAGATAAATTTGTTAGTCAAGGCCTTACTATTTTGACAATGTTGGCTATGACGATTTAAATCATCATTAATGCTTATCAATCCAGATCCCTTCTTATATGAATATTTCAACTTGAGAGTACTTTTTTGTCTCGTTATGAGTACCTCCCTAGTTTAGAGGGAGGGTCATCATCTTCATTATTGCCATCATCACCACCATCAATATCATCATTATTGTCATCATTTCATTATTGTCATAATCACCATTCATGTCTTCTTCTTCATCATCATCATCATCATCATCATGATTATGGATATTTTCATCAATTGTTCATAATTATAGGCATCATAAGAAATATCATCAACCTAAAAAATGTTACGAGTGCTCGAAAAGGGTTGTTAGGACACATGATATATGCAAGAAAAATAACAACTTTATTTTTTAGAGATGATTGATGATCATCATCATTACTACCATTATCATCGTCATTATAATTGTCATCATTCCCATCATCATAACTAATATAATTTTTATCATCATTGTTGTCATCTTCATCATGAACATTATAATCATCATTCATGCCATTATTGTTCTTGATGATGACCAAGATGAAAATAATGATAATGATGATCAGATGATGATGACTTGGAAGATGACGCCAAAGATAATTATTATGATTTTGTCCATGACAACATTTAAAATTTGGGAATAATGGCCAAGGTCATTGGCATCATCATCATCATTGTCATTGTAACTCTCATCATCTTTATCATCATTGTTATTATCATAACAATCACAATTCATGTCATTTTCATCATCTTCATTATCATCATCATTATAATTATTGACATTGTCATCAGTTGTTCATAATTTTCAATGTCGTAAGAAATATCATCAATGCAAAAAATATGATGTGTGTTGGAAAAGGGATGCAAAGTTGAACAAAAAAAATGGGGGTAAAAATAGACGTAAATTTGGATGAAGAGTGGACACAACATAAGTAGATGTAGAGAAAGATAGAAAAATTGACACAAAAGTGGATGAAAAATTACATGAAATAGTTGATGCAAACTTGAACACAAAATAGGATTCAAACATGGATGAAAAAGTGGAAGAAATCATGGGCACAATAATAGGCATAAAACTTAGCATGAATTGTGGTGAAACAAATGTGGATACTACAATGAATGTAAAAAAAAGGACACAAAATTGAATGCAAAAAAGAGGAAAAATTGGATGAAAAAATGGATGTAAACATGGGCCAAACATGGGTGCAATAGTGAACACAAAATTAGTTGCAAAATTGGACCAATCAAAATTGGATGTAAAAGTAGATTCGAAATGGGATGCAAAAAACATAAACAATATTTGATGCAAACTTGGACACAAAAGAGGATACAAATGTGGATGCAATAGTGGAAGAAAATGTGGATTGCAACGATAGGCATAAGATATGGCACAAATCATAGCACAAAAAAAGTGGATGTAATAATAGACAAAAAAAAGATGCAAACTTAGATGCAAGACAAGATGCTACAAGGGATGTAAAAGTGGATGCAAAAACGGGTGCAACATGAGAAACAAAATTGGATGCAATGGAAGTACATGCAAAAGAAGATACTAAATGAGATGCAAAATCCAACACAAAAGTGGATGAAAAAATAGATGCAATGTTTTATGCAAAAGAGGATGTGAAGATGGATGCAAAATTGGAATAAAACGTGGGTACAATAGTAAGTACAAAACATGGCACAAATTGTGTCACAACAAAAGTGGATGTAATGATAGATACAAAAAAAGAAGCAAATGAAGATGAAAAATAGGATGCAAAAAGGGATGTAAAAGTGGGCATAGACATAGGTGCAACAATGGATGTAAAATATGATGCAAAAGTTGATGCAACAAAATTCTATGCAAAAGTAGATGCAATAAAAGACACAAAACCTGATGCAAATATTGACACAAAAGTGGATATAAAAAGGGATTAAAAATAGATGTAAAAGTAGATGAAAACCTAGATGTATATGAGGATGCAAATTTAGAAACAAAAAAGGGTGAAAAAGGAGGTGTCAAACTAGGTGAAAATTATGGCACAAGAAAAATAGATGCAATAGTGGAAACAATAACAGATGAAAAAGAGGATGTAAATATGGATGAAAAAAAAGATTTAAAAGTCAATGAAACAAAAGTAGATGCAAAATTAGATGCAAAAAATAGACATAAACCTTGATGCAAAACTTGGAACAAAGGGGATGCAAAAAATATGCAAAAATGGATGCAAAAAATGATTTAAAAAATGATGCAAAAGTTGATGCAAGTGTAGGCTCAAAAAGTGGATGCAATAGAGGATGCAAAATATGGTGAAAAAAATTAGGTGCCAAACTTGATGCAAAACATGGTGTAAAGGATGGCATAAAACTTGGCATAAAACGTCGTATAAAACTTGGTGTAAAATATGGTGCAAAACCTATTACAATACCTGGTGTTAAACATGATGTAAGACTTGGTGCAAAACTCGGTGAAAACTTTGCATCAAGTTTTGAACCATATTTGATAAATGGACACAAATAGCACCAAAAATGGTCTCTAGATGCAAAGAAGGAAGCAAAAAGGGATGCTAATCACAGGGTTTTGTTGTAGAGTGACTATCATTGAAAAAAATGAAAATTGTTGATGCTGGTTGACTGTTCCTCCAAAAGTTGAATGTTGTTCGATTGTCATGCTAGATGTCATATTTACTAATGAATTTTCATTTGATACACTTACATTTGATACATTTACATCAAATACACTTTGACTTGTATTTCTTTATCTGTCTCCTATGTTTAGTCTTTTGCCATGAATGCTTTGTCACCTACTTTTACTTTTACTAGTCACAGTAAATCGCATCACCTGGTATCTTTTACTCTTATCCTACATTTATGTCTTTCGTAAAAGTGAATTTCACTAAAAACCTGTTTGACTTCATGTGAAAATGTGATATGCTGATGCTGATTTGTCTTTGTTTTAACAGTTACTGCCTCTGTGTAAATGATGCCTTTTGCTCTGTGTATAATTGTATTTTCCTTCCGAATAAAGCCTTTTGAGTAGATTTCTTTGTGCATCTTTGAGTAAACAGGGTTTGGAACTAGTATCAAAAGTGTTTATCCAAGCTTCTAGCCTTCTAATCACCTACAAAATAAAACAATGTATTAATAAAACACAGGTTGGCAAGGAGGTGATAATGGTTTCAAGGAACAGGAAAGTTTGTGGACGGAGTTCAGAGCGTGTTTGTGAGGTAAACAATGGTGAAATTGGGTTGCAGATGCTCAGGGAAATGTAGGAAGGCTTAGGTGGATTTCAGTGAAAAAATGAGTGAAAAGAGTGAAAACGAGGGTCTTTGGCATTTTAATGGGTAACGGCTAGAATTGGCGCGAAATTTCATAATGAACAGTGGATGGTTTCGGCCCACACGGGGAGGCAGTATTAAGGTTCATCGCACTGCTTTTGGCAGCCGAGTGGTTATTCCATGAGAGCACACGAGTTCATGTAAATTTGGTATGTAACCGAAAGGGACCTAAGCAAAACCATGAATCTCATGTGCTCTCAGGCGAGTAAAGCTCAGAAAACATGATATGGACGTGTGCTGGCAGATCTGGGGGTGTAAGATCTAACAACTGTCGCACAATGGAAATGCACGGAGGGAAATTGGGCCAAGATTAGAGGGGCTCAGGGGATAATTACAATGGATTTGTAATTAATTAATGAATAAAGTAGGTTACAAAAATATTGAATGAGTTTATGGAGTGGGACTGGGGTTAAATGCAGTGGGGTTTGTTAACTGCACCAAGGGGGTGGGTTAAAAGGTTTTATATATCGGGAAACTGTGAATATAGTGGAGGTTTGTTAAGTAATGCGGGGAGACACAAAACTTAGAACATAGGGGTTTTGTGGGTGTGTTAGGCGTATGGTGGAGTTAATTAAGTAATGTAGGGGATGATTTTCAAAGGGAAACGTCTCGGGAAAAGGGTTAAATTTAAGGAAAAAAGGTTGAAATGAGGGGAAAGGGTTTCACACTAGGGAATAGGGTTTTTGGGTAGGGGAATGAGTTTGGAGAATAATTTGATAGGAAAATATGTGAAACCAAAGGGAAAGGGTGAAAATGAAGGGAAAATGGTATTTTCATAAGAAATGATGGGATAATGGGAAATTAGTAAGTATGTAGTGGGGGGGGCGGGGGGGGGGGGTATGAATGAAATGAGGGGAAGTTAATCAAATCAACTAGTGAACATCTTTTCACTTTCATAACTGCTCCTGCACACTGAAACATTGGATCAAGCATGATAAATGTGCTTATGCTTCAACAACCTTGTATTT
>APFE030204766.1:0-16105 GCA_000404065.3 Pinus taeda
CCTAACTTAGCCTAGCCTAGCCTAGCCTAGGTTAGCATAACCTCCCCTAACCTATTATAACCTAGCATAGCCTAGCCCGCCTAACCTCCATTAACCTAGCCTAACATAACCTTGCCTAATCTAACCTAGCCTACCTGGCCTACTTGGTTTAACTATCCTGCCTAACCTACCTAACCTACCCTAACATAGTCTACCTTACCTAGCCTACCATACCTGGCCTACCCTAGCCTAGCCTACCCTAACCTTGCCTATCCTAATCTAACCTAACCTAACCTAGCCTAATCTAGACTAAGCTAGCCTAGCCTAGTTGAACCTAGGCTATCCGAGCATAGCCGAACCTAACTTAGTCTAGCCCATCTTGACCTAGCCTAACCTAGCCTAGCCTAGCCTAACCTAAACTAGCCTAACCTTGCCTAGTTGAACCTAGCATAGCCAAACCTAGCCTAGCCTAACATAACCTAACCTATCCTAGTGTAACCAAGCCTAACCTTGCCTAGAGTAGTCTAGCATAGCCTAGCCTAGCGTAGCCTAGTGTAGCCTAGCGTAGCCTAGCCTTACTTAGCCTACGCTTGAATAGCCTGGCCTAAGGTAGCCTAGTGTTGCCTAGGCTAACCTAGTGTTACTCAGCATGGGGTAACCTAGGTTAGTGTAGCCTAGCCTAAACTTAGATAAACTAGCCTAACCTAACCTAACTTCTCCCAACCTTACCTAACCTAGCATAGCCTAGCCTAGCCTAACCTATCCTAGGAAAACCTAGCCTAGCCTAACCTAACCTAACCTACCTTAGGCTAGCCTAGCTTAACCTCAGATAACCTAGCCTAGGGTAGGCTAGCATAGCGTAGCCTAGCCTAGTTGAGCCTATCTAACTTAACGTAACCAAGCCTATCTAGCCTAGCGAACCTACTAACCTAGTCAATTTATCTAGCCTTCCTATCCTACGAGACATACCTAACCTACCTAACCTAACTTATCCTAACATAACCTAACCTAACCTAACATAGCCTAGCCTAGCCAAACCTAACCTAACCTAGCCTAGCCTAGCCTAGCCTAAACGAGGCTAACCTCCCGTTACCAAGCCTAGCCTACCCAGGTCTTGTTTAGCCTAACTTAGCCTTGCCTAACTTAGCCTTGCCTAGACTAACATAGAATAGCCTAACTTAGCTCAAGCCAACCTAGCCTAGCCCAACCCACCCTAACATATCCTAAACTAGCCTAACTGAGCCTTGCCTAAGCTGGCCAAGACCAACCTAGCCTAGCCTAAACTAACCTATCCTACCTTGGGCCTAAGTCACAGGGTTCGGCGAACCTAAAGCTTCAGGTTTGAAATTCGCTGAACCTGTAAAAAATTTGAGGTTCGTTCAGGTTCGGCGAACCTGAAAGTCGAACCTCAAGCTGAACATCAAGCCAAATTTGAACCCCATCGAACACCATAGAACCCGATCGAACCGAATCGAACTTAATCAGACCTAAACGAACTGAATCGTGTACTTGAACAAATTTTGAGGTTAGATGGTTTTCTAGATGATTTTCTGGACAGTTTTAGAAGAAAAATAGTGGGTCGCATACCGTTTTTTACTAGTTCTTCCAAGTTCCCACCAAATAATTCTTTATAAACAATTGCGGGCTATCGTTTTGGCACACACTGTCGGGTTGATTGGGGGCAGGCTGAGCATTTGTTTGTAGTGAGCGACGAGCGTTTGTTTGTAGTGAGTTTGCAGACGTTTGAACTTTGAGCACGCGTGACACAGTGTAAGCTCGGCCGAGACTTGTGGATTGGGGCTTTGAGCAGTGGCACGACGCTGCACGTAGACCACCGACGTTGCACGCACCGCGGCACCAGTGTGCAACTACACGCAACTCCCGAAGATTGAAGTATTCATCATATTTTGTTACTTGTATACCCTCGGGTCTTGCTCAATGCGTGTTTTTCATCTTGCCACTGCAATTTATTTTCAGTTTATAATATTTTTATCCATGGGTTTTGACTATAAATCTACAGTAGTATTGACTATAAGTCTATAACTGCAAAAATAAGTCTCGAACAGACATATGATGCTCTGCCTACTCTTCACTGGAATCGATTTAATGTGTATGATTGCTTGAACTGCCTTATGCAAGTTTGTTAAATTAAATAAACGTACTTACAAAATAATTCCACATTTTTCTGTTATGTTATATAATTGAATTTCACTTGTTCAAGTTTCCTATAAATTTTAATTCTATTCAGGTAGTCCGCGAGAGAAGATAACAACCTTCATATCCTAGTGCCAGTAGCGTGTGCATTATGATGTCTCATTTGTGGCATGTTTTCTTGCTTTGTTTCCCCGTACCTTCTATATTGCCTAACGTCATTAGTTCTTTTGTTATATTTCTTAATTGATTTTTTTTAGATGTAATAGCGTACTGTTAGCAGTATCATCGACCGATGATGCTTCCAGACATAGCTAGACCAATAACTATTTTATTTGTATTTTCTTACTTGTTAAAAATGGTTACTTTGTTCCTGTGACAGTTTATTTTTTTGTCTGTAAAAGTGGTGGTCAAGCATGTTGTGTTTTCACATTGTTTTTGCAATCCTTTCACTCATTCTTTTTATTAATTGTCATATTTACTAAATTTTTTCAGCATATTGCATATTTTTTTAAACCATGATGTGAATAATGTATTAAATCAGAAACATGCCTGGATTGTGGCATGTATAACAGGTGAGTACAATGAAAATCCTTCCAGCTATACCTGTTGTAGGCTGGTGGCTGCATGTTGAAAAGGAGATTTTACTTGTCACTCATTTAGCTATGCATGATCTTAGTAGGGATTCCTTTAGTACCTTATGATATTATTTGTCGATAAAAGGAAAAGGGTAATGGAGGCTACTCGCTGGGATTCTCTTTTCTGAAGAGTGCAAATAGTCATGATTTTCTAAGGGAAGGAAGGAGATTTCATAGTCTCGGAAACTATTCTAGGACACCATAAGATAGGTGTATCACACTGTTATTATTAATATTATAAATTTACATTCACATGCACAGTGCACACAGCATATAGAGGGATGGGAAAGCTGAGACAACATACATATTTTGTTAGTACTAGTAGAGAGGCCACTATCTCCATGGACTCCCTAGTGGTCTTTCAAATTCTTCCAGGAATACTTTTTTGCAGTGCTTTAGCATTGCAAAAAAATTGAGACTGTTAGCTTCAAGAATTTGATGTTCATCTTTCTGTCTGCATTGTCAAATTCAAGGCTAAGATAGATAGGTCATAGATGTATGACTGCAGACATGCCACATTCAGCCCCACTTTCTGGACTTGCAAGAATTGCATAGTAATCCACACTCACAGTGGAAATTTAGACATTGCAAGCTTAATTTGAAAAACTTGGTATTTATTGTATTTTGCCGAGAAACTAAGAGATATTTATATTAACATGGTCCATATAGAGCAAAAAGTAAACATCTACAAACTCTGTTGGGATTCTCAGAATAAGGGTTATGTCCAAATCTCCCATCAGTATCCTCAGGGTTCCTCGATAAATTGAACCATACGACTTTTAAATGGTAAATACTATTAGAATAGATAAGCAATGAATTTCATCTAATAACTAGACTTTCATTGTCTTGCACACAAAAAATGCCCAGAAGAATGGGTTACAGACTACACCAATAGAATGGATTATAGTAATTATACCATACATTGGATGTAAATTGATGGATTATAATTTATAATTTATATCAAGTACTAGATTCCTGAAATATGTCAGCTGATAGTGGAGATCGAGGGACACATATTATGCAGGGAGGGTTCACCATCAGGGCTACTTTGTCCTTCTCCTCTTTCATAATGAGTGGCCTGTTCCATGTGGTAGAGTTCTCTAAGGACCCTGTACTTCCTGCACTCCAATCATTCCAGTCTCTTTAACCAGTTTTCGATGGTTTGTTAGTTCTCTTCTTTTTCTTTGTTGGCACATTCTAGCTTTTCCAATCTTCTTCACGATTATTCAACTTTGTCTGGAATCTCCAGTGAATCCACATTCCTATTCTAGCAAAACATGGCAGTTCTGGTTTGACCTAAGTTTTTTATTTCCTGTCATGGTAATAGAATGTTTTTTAAAGCAATGTGGTTGGACTCAAAATTCCATGATTGCACCATAGATCCAATTATCAATTATCTCTTGATGGTTTGCCAGAGTTCTCAATACTTGGTTACTGCACTTTCTTTCAGAGATTAACCTTATAATGAAGAGTATACACTTGACTGAAAAATATGACAGTTTACAGATAATCCAACATCAAATCCTTAAAATGTCTTGTTGATAGAAGTTATAAACTTGACTTGGATGCATGGCACTGTCTATAATGGCCTCTTGAATGGTATACATTTTAGACATCTCAATCCATCTCTGCAAAACATTCAATTAATTGTAGGTGACTCACATAACTATTGCTGATTCAAAATATGGTTACCTTGAAAAAGAGTTCTGACTATTACAACACCCAGTGTTGTAATTTAACAATCAATGGTCATAACCTTATTAGGCAAACTCCCCCCCAATTCTTGTACTCATGGCAGAAATTCAGCCTTACATGCCACTTTATTTCATTTTGCAGTCGTTTGGGCTTCTTTGACTTTTTAATGGAAATTCAATAAAGCTTGCTACCAATTTATTTCTCCTCAAATTCATTAAATACACATGTCATAGGCATAATAGGAAGTGATAAAAACTGTTATTTAAATTTGAAATAATTGAAGAAATTGGAAAACTAAAATTTGAACAAGTTATGCATGATTTGAAAGCTCATCAAAATATCAAGTTTTATTTGTATTTGAAAATTGAATTTCACTATTCTATCATTTATTTTAATTTTAATTTTAATATGCCATTGCCAACAAAAATGCAGACATATTTTTCATGGCACCTCCAAAGTCAACGGCAGAAGGATGGAAATATGTAGAGAAATTGGACGGGCCTCATGGGAGGCATTTGAAATGCAAGTTATGTAATAATGAATTTTTTCGATCTTTAACTAGAGTCATGGACCACTTACTTTATGTCACTAATGGCAAAGGAGGTGGCATTGAAGGTTGCAAGAATGTGCCTACAGAGCTCAAGAAGAGACTTCAGAAAGATTATGACAATATACAAAAGGCTAAGAAAGTGAATGAAAACAAAAGACAACGTGTTCAAACAGGAATTGCAATGAATTACAATTCATTATCTGCACTTTCTTTAAGCATAGTTGGTGTTGGGAGTTCATCTCAGTCAAAGATTAGTAAATCAAGTGGGACAACTACATTGAATACTCTTTGGAAGCCCATGCAGAAACAAGAAATTGATGATGCTATAGGTGATATGTTTTTTGAATTTTCAATTCCATTTAATGTGGAAAGAAGCCCTTACTTCATCAACGCATGTAAGATGATGGCAGGTTTTGGTAAAGGATATGTCCCTCCTAGTTTTGAGACCTTAAGGACCACTATTTTGAAGAGGTCGAAAGACAGGGTTACAAAAAATTTGCAGAAGATCAAAGACTCTTGGAAGGAAACAGGGTGTACAATTTTATCAAATGGCTGGTCAGATATGAATCATAGACCTCTTATTAATGTGTTGGTTTCTTGCCCTAAAGGGGTACTTTTTTTTTAAAGTAGTTGATGCATCAGGGAATAAGAAGACCTTTGAATTTATTTTCAAGATTTTAGAGGAAGCTATTCTTGAGGTTGGAGAAGAAAATTTGGTCCAGGTTATAACTGATAGTGCTTCAAATTGTCTTGGAGCAGGAAAAATGGTCATGGATAAATACAAAAAAAATATATTGGACACCTTGTGCTGCCCATTGTCTTGATTTATTGTTACATGACTTGGCAAAGTTTCCATGGATTAACGAGACAGTACGGAGGGGGAAACAAATTTCTCACTTCATATTTAACCATCAACTGACATTGAGCTTGTACAGGAATAATGCATCTAGAGAGTTTCTCAGGCCTTGTGACACCAGGTTTGCCACATATTATATTATTATCAAAAGGCTAGTTGAAGAAAAAGGGAGTATAAGAGGTGTTTTTTGCAACAATGAGTGGGAAAGTCTCATGTTTCAAAGGAAGCTAAAGGAAATGAGTTGGAACAGGTGATTTTAGGGAATGCTTTTTGGGACAATGCTCAGAAGGTCTTAAAAGTATGTGAACCAATTGTTCATATGCTTCGCATGGTTGATAGTGATACCCCTTCCATGGGTTTTTTTTATGAGGGCATGTATCGTGCTAAAGAAGCCATTGAAAAATCTTTTAATAATGAGGAAAATGAGTACATTGCAATATGGGAGATGGTTGATGAAAGATGGAAGATGTTGCATAGTCCTTTACATGCAGTAGCTTGTTATTTGGATCCTAGACTCTTCGGGATAGAAAGAACAAATGATGCAAAAGTCATGAATGGCCTTTATGATGCAGTTGAACGGTTGGTCCCTGATATACAAGAATGAAGGAGAATTAGAGAGCAGCTTCAGGAATACAAGATGGAAGAGGGAATATTTGCAAGGTCTAGTGCAGTACAAGATAGGCCCAATATTCCTCCAGGGAGATGGTGGCAGTTTTATGGATCAGAGACTCCTGAATTGCAACGTTTTGCAGTTCATATTTTGAGCCAGGGATCAAGTGCCTCTGCTTGTGTAAGGAACTGGAGTAGCTTTAACCATATCCAGTCCAAGAAAAGAAACAAATTATTGTCTACAAGGTTGGAAGACCTTGTTTATGTTCGCAGTAATTTGAAGTTGGCCTTGAGTAGTGTGGCCAAAGATGCATCTAGTTCCTTTGAGCCATGGTTTGATGTTGATTTAGAGCCAGAAGAAGATGATATTAGCATTGATGGTGACTCACTAGATGATCCAAATGTTGGAATTCCATCTATTGATGACTTTGATGATCACCATTATAGTGCCTTTACTATGCCATATGCACATGATGGTTGAGAGATTTTTGATCATACTAGAGTCTAGTAGGCCATAACTATAGATTATCTATGTTTTTTAAATTTCCTAGAAAAATTTAATGGATTTTAACTATTTGGCAATGGTCTTTATGACTTCCTTATTATATTAGCATTGATGATGACTCACTAGATGAGCCAAATGATGGAATTCCATGTGTTGATGACTTTGATGATATGTAAAATTTTGAAATTTGAAGATGTCCTACAATGATGTGTATGTTTAAATTTTGATCATGTTTTGATTATGTGATTTTTTAAAAGATTACTAGTATTTGACATTAATTTAAATTTTGAAGACTGAAAATTATGTCATTTCTTTTTGCAGACTACTATTGTGTATGTTTACATTTAACTAGATGTTAGAATGATTACATTATTCATGTATGTTTAATAGTTTATTAATAAGAATTTGTGTTCATGTGTTTATGGATCGATTTTAAATTTTCTATTATTTTGTCATATAGATATATATATATTGAAAAGTATGTATAGTCGAACCTAATGCCGAACCTCATTCGAACCTGATCAGAAAATTCGAATTTGAATCGAACTTAATCATTATCGAACTTGAATCCGAACTCAAACTGTGTGACATAGCCTTGGGCTAGCCTACCTAGCCTAACCTAGCATATTTCAACCTAGTTCAGCGCGGCTATTCTAGCCTAACATGGCCTAGACTAGCTTAACCTAACCTAGCCTAGCCTAGCGTAACCTATCCTTGCGAAGACTAACATAGAATGGCCTACCTTAGCTTAAGCTAGCCTAGCCTAACATAACCTAGCCTAGCCTAACCTAGCCTAGACTATCGTAAACTAGCTTAACCTAGCATAGCCTAACATATCCTATCCTAAGCTAGCCTAATCTAACCTAGATAACTAAGCCTAGACTAACCTAGGCTACCACGGGCTAGCCTATCCTATCGTAGCATAGCGCAACCTATTCTAGGGAAACCTAGCCTAGGCTAACATAATCTACCCTAGCCTACGTTAACCTAGCCTAATCTAGCTTGGACTAGCTTAGCTCAACTTAGCCTAGCCTAGCCTAGCTTAGAATAGTCTAGCCTAGCCTAGCTTGGCCTACCATATCTTGGCCTAGCCTAACTTAACGTAACCTAGCTTAAACTATGCTAGCCTAGCCTACCTTAGCTTAAGTTAACCTAGCCTATCCTAAACTATCCTAACCTAACCTAGCCTAACTTAACCTAACCTAACCTAACCTAGCCTAGCCTAGCCTAATCTAGCCTAGCCTAACCTAACCTAATGTAACGTAGACTAGCCTAACCAAGCCTAACCTAGCTTAATCTAGTGTAGCCTAACATAACCTTGGCTAATCTAGGCTAGACTAGACTAACCTAGCCTACCTTAGGCTAGCCCAGCCTAGCTTAACCTAGCCTAGCTGACCCTAACTTAGGCTAATCTAACCTAGCATAAGCTAACCTAACCTAGCCTAACCTAACCTAGCCTAGCCTAGCCTCACCTAACCTAGCCTAACCTAACGTAACGTAACGTAACCTAGCCTAGCCTAACGTAACCTATCCTAGCCTAGCCTACCCTAGCAAAAGTAACCTATGCTAGCCTTGCCTAGGCTAGCCTAACATAACCTAGCCTATCCTAGCCTAGCTTAACATAACTTAGCCTAGCCTAGCCTAGCCTAACATAATGTAGCCTAGCCTAGCCTAGCTCTTCCTAACCTAGTCTAATGTAATATAACCTAACCTAGCCTAGCCTAACCATGCATAACCTAACGTAACCCAACCTAGCCTAGCCTAGCATAACCTACCCAAACCTAGCCTAGCCTTGCCTACTAGCCTAGCCTTGCCTAAGCTAGCCTTTGCCTTGCCTAAGCTAGCCTTAGCCTTGCCTTGCCTTGCTTAGCCTAACCTAACCTAGCATAGCATAGCCTAGCCTAACCTAGCCTATGCTTACCTAGCCTAATCGAAAGAACGGTCCATCAATGCTTCAGTTAATGGATTGATTTTTTTATCAACGGTTAGCTTTTATGTCAGAATCATTAAACGCTTTTCCGCATCAATGTTTCTGTGAGTGGATGCTCTTGAGTCACCAACACTACATGATCTTGTTTTTTCTGAATGGTCAAGTTTATAATTCTTTTCTTTTATGTCAGAATCATTAAACGCTTTTCTCCATCAATACTTCCGTGAGTGAATACTCTTGAATCACATCACTACATGATCTTGTTTTTTCTTAACAGCCAAATTTATAATGATTTTTCGTATGCAACCTGTCTTAACTTATTATTACTGTTTTAGTTTTTTAGCTTATTATTATTGTTTTAGTTTTTTAGTTGAGTAGATTGTGTTAAATTATTTTTATTATTTTTTTAATTTTTTAGTTTAGTAGGGTGTCTTAACTTATTATTATTGTTTTAGTTAAATTAAAATTTCATTAATATCAATGATTTTCAGTGAACATTTTCATGTTTTGATTTTAAATTTTATTAACGGTCACCTCAAAAGCATATTGTGTTTTTTCTATTTTTATTTTTATTTGATGTTTCATTATATTTTTTATTTTACTTTTTTATTTTTTGGGCACCATTTTTTAAGTTTCCAAGTTTTTATTATTTTGTTTTCAAATATTATTATGGTTATTTATTTTACTAAAGGTTAAATGGTTTTATGATAGTTTTTACTATTTTTATTTTAAATTTGATTAACAGTTATCATTCTCAAAAGTTTTTTTGTTTTTGTTTTTTTTTTTTTTTAGGTCTATTAACATCATTTTTAGCATATACTATCTAAAAAGTTCTGTTTATCTATCTGTTTTTGGGCACCACCCCTTTGAGCCTTCAACATTTGTGTTATTTTGATTTCAAATTTTTATTAAATTTAGGCTTGGATGAATGGTTGATATTGACCATCTATTCATTACGTCTAATATATATTTTATTTTGTATGTGCTTTTTTATTACCTTCTCTCTCGTGCTTTTTATATTTAGATTTTAAATTTTAAAAAAGTAGGAAGAACTATCCATCAATGCTTAGTTAATGGATTTCAATGGCGATTACCAGATACCTTCATATTTTATCAATAGCTACGTTTATAATGTTTTTATCATTAAACTCTTTGGTCCATAAATGCTTTAATTAGTGAATTCATTTGAGTCACCATCATTGTATGCTCTTGTTATTTTCTTTTTTCTGTAGAGACCAATAGTCATGTATGTCATGCTTTTCAACTACCATCATTATGATGTTTTTTTCCTTTTCCTTTTGTTTTAATTCAAAATTTCATCAACCTCTTTTCACTCACCACCGTTAAATGTTTTTTGTTTTTTTTCTATTTTTGAATTTAAATTTCATTATCATTAATGCTAGTCAACCACTCAAACATTCTTGTGTTTTTTCTCTTTTGATTTTAAGTTTAATTAACATCATTCTTAATAGAAATCGTCTAAAGTTTTCTATTACCTATCCTATTTAGGACGAAAAAGGCTTACCTTTTTTTTTGCTCTTTTCATTTCAAATAGTATTTACATTTTTAACATTATTTATACTTAAATGAGTGGATGATATAGACAATTAAATTCTAATGGAGTTGGATTTTATGAAGATTTCAAAATATCTATCTGAAACGATTTCAATTTTGTTTAATTTAAAATAAAGTTATTTATTTATTTATAATTATATATAACTTTATATTATATATTATTAGTTTTTCACAAAATTATATAATATTAAATCATTTTTTGAATTTGTATGGTAATTTTTTTTATTTGTTTTAAGCTTGATATATGGAGATTTGAACCTTGAATCTTATTCCTTACACAAAATTTTATAATATGTTCATCCACAAATAAGCACACCCCTGATTTAGGTTGTAATTTTATTTAATATTGATGATAAATTATTAATGTGGTAGTTCATTTTTCTTTATAGCATAGTCTAAAAAACTCACAAATTAGTCGGAAAATAATGGGAATTTCACCAGGATTACAACAAAATCCAGTAGATATTTCTTTTAAATTTGGGTTAGAGCTATCAAACATGAGGATTATGGGTACCCCAAGGGTTCTTGATGGTGTTGAATCGATTTCCACCATCAAAAATATGTATCAAACACTCCAACATTCTCATTTCTCATTTTTTTTACTAGATTCCGGCAAGAAAAATACAATCGACACAAATTTGTCACATGTGTAGATAAAGTCATTCTTTCTGAGTCATTTTTTGTTTTTCCCCACACACACACACATATATATAGATATAGATATATTATATTACAAAATTTTAAAATTCTAAATAATTAATGTCTAGACATTATGAGTATGCTTCAGAATTGCCAATATTAGTTTTAACAAGGATATATTTATTTATTTTAAACTCAATTTAAGATGGTTGAAACCTTCAATATGAAATATCTACTAGATATTGGTGATTTCAAAAGTAAATTCTTCAAAATGAATGACCATCAATTTCCTCTCATCCCATATGTCAAAGAGAACTAGGCGAAGAAAACATTGGTTAAGCTTTCCATCTAAAATAGAGTCCATCATGGTTAGTGCATGTGTTCACCATAATGGTAGGTCATACAAATATCTGCGTCGACTTGTTGAAACGTAGTTGCTTCTCACTATCATCATCGGTAAGGGATATTTCTCTTTTTACTCCACTTATTTATCTGTCAACCTTAATTTACTTATTTTAAATTATTTTCTTACATATAAATATTTTAAATATTTATATAAACAATTTTTTTTATTTTTTGTTTTTTAATATTTGATTTTCTTATTTTAAGTATTTAATTTATTCAATAAATATTTATATTAAACTATTAGATATATAACAAATAAAACTAATCTGACTCACCGGCTTCCTTTGACGATTACAGGCCTATATCATTATGTAACTGTCTCTATAAAATCATATCTAAGACCATTGCAAATCGCCTTAGACCTATCCTCTCTCGAACCATTGCTCCTCAGCAATTTGCTTTCCTCGAATCTAGACAGGTTCACGAAGCCATCGGTCTAGCCCAAGAAGCTTTGCATTCCATTTGGTCAAAGAATTTGAAAGCCATTCTCCTCAAAATTGACCTCTCTAAAGCTTTTGACCGAGTCAGCTGGCTCTATATCAAAATGATCCTCATCCACCTGGGCTTTCCCCATGCCTACATCACCTAGATCATGGCTTGCATAACCTCCCCCTCCTTCAGTATACTCATTAATGGCTCGGCCACTCCATTTTTTCACTCTGAAAGGGGTCTGAGACAAGGATGCCCTCTATCGCCCCTTCTCTTCCTCCTGGTCATGGAGGGTCTCAGCCGACTCATGGAATCCACGAAGCGGGATGGCGATATTGGAGGCCTCTGCATAACTGATCTCTGCTATCTCACACATCTGCTCTTCATGGACGACGTTCTTATTCTACTAGATGGAAGTGTTCGTGACTCTAGAACTTTCTCTAGGATCCTTAAACTATTCTCAGCAGCCACGGGGATGTTGCCAAATCAGTTGAAATCCACCATCACCTGTGCCCGTACATCGGTACAGGAGTCCCGGACGGCCATACAGGCTTTCCCCTACTCGGTCCACCCTCTGGATAGAGGGCTTAAATACCTGGGTTTTATCCTGAAGCCCACATGCCAACGGATAGCTGACTGGGTCTGATTGGTGGCCAAATTGGAGAAAAGACTTACTGGCTGGAGTTTCAGATACCTCTCCAGAGCTGGCAGATTGGTGCTCATAAAATCTATGATGGAGGCTACCCCAGTCTTCTGGATGGCACTGGCTTGGATACCTAGGAATATCCTCGGGCGATTGCAGCAGTTGTGCAATCGATACCTTTGGAATGGGAGCCAGGATAAGAGAGTCTTCGCATGGATCAGTTGGAAGAAAACTGCACAACCCAAGAAATGGGGTGGATGGGGTCTTAAAGATCTTCCTGCATTCGCCACGGCTCTGGCAGCCAAAATGGGGTGGACATTACTATACAGTCAAAATCTCTGGACACAGGTTTCTTATCACAAATACATATGGAATCAAATTATCCTGGATTGGGCTCGATTACCAAATTGGTCATACACGGGATGTTCATCAGTTTGGAAGGCTCTGATACATGCTCTTCCTCTTATAAGAGACAATCTTGCCTGGCGAATCAACGATGGGTTGACGGGCAGAATTGGCTTGGACCCATGGATCAACAGTGGGGGTAGACACACTCTAAATCAGGATCTAATTGCCTACCTACAGGCCCGCGACATTAGACATTTTTCTCACATCGCTGATCCAATTCACACTGATATTTTTTCCTAAGCTTGGAAGTCGGCCCGACAACTGGACCTCCCACCTCAATGGCATCAGGAATGGAGTAAGTACATCTTCGCATTAACAGAATCTCACATTCGAATTAAACAAGGCCCGGATGAACTAATTTGGTGCCCTGCGGAACATGGTACATACGCACCAAAACATGGATACAGGGCCCTCATATCACATAACGTACCTGATCCAATACTTTCGTGGTGGAACACTATTTGGAAGCTTAAGGCCACTCCCCGATCAAAGCTGTTTTTCTGGTGTGCCCTCAAGGGTATTGTACCAACTGGTGACTATCTCACTCGGAGATCCATTTATGGACCATCCTGGTGTATTTTCTGTAAGGCTGCATCTGAAAACACAGATCACATACTTCTGCGCTGCCCTGCTATTCTCACACTTTGGACCAACATCCGCGAGCATCTGGGCATTACGGCGCACTGGGAGGGGATCGACCTATCATACGCATGGGAGGCCTGGACGCATACCCACCCGGGCTCAAAACTGCTAAATCTCCCCATCATAGCATCTTGGTACACCTGGCTGGTGCGAAATCGCACTATCTTCGACGATCAACCGGCTGCTTGGCACCGTGTTGAAGCCACGATCATAGCTGCTTACAAAGAGCTCCCCGATCCACCTCCTACCTGGCCCAGGAAAATACAACCCATGCCCAACATTGACAGATCCACCCCGTGGGCTTTTTTTGACGGGGCAGCAAACCAAACTGGGTGTGGAGGGGGTTTTGTCTTACATATCAATGAACATCATCGCTATCTTGCAAAAATGCGTCTGGGAATTGGGTCCAACAATTATGCAGAACTATCGGCCATTCGTAACCTATTGCAATTTTCTTTAACTCATCATATTACAGATATTAATATATATGGAGACTCAATGCTGGTTGTTAACTGGATCAATAATGCTATTGAATGTCATTCATACACTCTCAGCAATATTCTACAAGATGCACTCACCCTCAAAGCAGCATTTAATCATTTCATTTGTGTTCATATTTATGGAGAACATAACTGCGCGGCTGACCAATTATCCAAAGCGGCATCGCTACTTCCCAGGGGAGAATGGCTAATGGTGGAACATAATGATGAAGAGGAGCACCGCTTCTACCACAGGCCATATATAGATCAGAGAGACTAGGGGGACATCAGTCCCGAAAACTGACAGTTTTGGAGAATATTTTCTGATAAAATGAACTGGTTTTTTGAACTATGAAACATATACAGTACTTTTGTATCGAAGAATTAGGCTTGAACAGCCAGACTTATTATGTAACCCAGTATAATTATTGATACCATCTGACACAACACCCTGCGAGGTGATTTTTGTTATGAACTTCTCTGTAATGCCATCGGCATCTGCTATATGTAATTTTCTAATATAAATGAAAGTTACTGATTTTTCCAGTGGAAAAAAAAAATAAATAAATAAATAAAACTAATATAATTTAATTAAAGTTATTTTTCTATATTCTATGGTATTTGATTGTGTCATTTATATTTATATGGTTATTAGTGAGTGGGTTTTTTACATAATTAATTAGTGTATTTGAATTGTGTAATTATATTTACATTTGTATAATTATTTATTGATTTGAAATTATATAAAAATATTTTTGTAAATTGAATGTTTTGATTTATAATTTGTTATTTATAATGTGAAAGCATATCTTTCTACTATTTTGTTATATGCAATTATTTATTTTTTGGAAATTGGATGATAGAAAATAATTTATTCATGAGTAGATTTTTTTTATTTTTATGAGATAAGTGGAATGGATGTGTTTGTTTATTTAAATGTGAAAAGATGCTTAATTTTTTTTTAATGTACCCATAAATTGTATTTTTTTATAATATGATATATTTTTTAGATGAGATGACATTGATATTTATGTATAGACATTGTTTTTTATTTAAAATGATATGTATATGTTGGTGTATTTTATGTGTTTTTTTTAAATGAAAACATTTTTTGTTTCTTTATGTGATATGATGGTTGTTCTTTTGATAATTAGATAATATGATTGCATTGAAAGATAATATCATGTTGCTAATTTTGTGCACTTATAATGTGTATATATTTTAGTATTATTTATTTTATTTTTTGTTAGATGATATAATAATTGTGTTTCTTAGATAATATGTTGATACTTGATTTCTAATTGATAAGTTGTTTCTTCTACTACATGATGTGGATTGTATTCGGTAAATGATATGATTATGATAACGATGATTATGCTTTTGTTTGTTAAATGGCATGCTTTAGCTTGTTTGATGAATGTCATGGTGATAATTAAGCAAGAGAGATATGAAAGTAGGGGCGAGGGGAGAGAGAGAGGAGAAAGGGGGGTAGAGAGGGGGAGGGGGGGCAGTGAGAGAGAGGGATAGAGGGGCATAGGGAGTGAGAGGGAGAGAGAGAGGGGGAAGGATAGAGGGCAGGGGAATGAGAGAGAGAGAGGGGGTGGCAACATAGAGACAGGGGAGGAGGGTGAGAGAGCTGAGGGAGAGAGGAAGGTAGGGAGAGGGAGAGTGCGAGAGATGGAGGGAGTGGAAAAGAAAGAGATAGATGTGAGGGGAGAGGGGGAGAAGGAGCGAGAGGGGAGTGAGAGAGGGAGAGATGGGAAGAGGGCGAGGGAGAGGAGGATAGAGCAAGAGAAGGGTTGGGGGAGAGGGAGAGAGAGGAAGACAGTGGGAGAGGGAGAGGGAGAGAGAGAGCTAGAGAGTAATTGAGGGGGATGGGGAGGGTGAGGAGGAGAGGTCGAGAGAGGGTGAGGGCTAGAGGGAGAGGAAGAGGGAGGGGAATAGTTTGAGAGAGGAAGGAGAGAGAGAAGGA